>CM075019.1:1997647-2013103 GCA_037576675.1 Pangasius sanitwongsei
AACCCTATTTAACCATGTTCACAAAAAAAAACTCTTTTTATTTTTTTTATTAGTTTTTGCGCGTCCCACACCACATAACCCTTTTGTTGGTTAAACCCCCCCCCCCCCCCCCCCCCCCCCCCCCCCGTAGGACCCCCCTGCTAGGATTTTTTATTTAGTTAGCATGTTGGCACCTCTGGAGGACAAACGTCTTAGGCATAGTATGCTCGGATGATATTAATCCTGAATGAAATTCTGCTGAGGTTCCTTTTCTGTAAGAAAAGTGCCTAGGGAGAACAGGTACAGCTAAACCTGTAGGAATCTCGTAGTAGAATATTGTGATGATGTCATAAATTGCGGTAAAACATTAAGCAATTATAGGATTTCCGAACACCTGCACAGACGTACCCGTATTCTCCCCCAGGTACCATTTAGGGGCTGCTCGGTTCCGCAGAGGACATTCAAAATGTAAGTGCAAAGGAGCCCCAGCACACCATTAGCTTATACTGCATCACCAATCACCAACTCACTCACCCCACCCTACCTCACAAACCCCCAAGTCTCTGCTCCTAGGCTCGGGCTGGTTTGTGCTGAGTCTGGAGAACAGAAATGCATGCTCTCCGGCTCTCACTGCGGGATGCAATTAACAGAGTGGAGCCGGGCAGCAGTGGCCCTTCCATCTTCTCCGCTGTCAGGATCACTTACACAGAGGAGGAGGAACCCGGGCCTGCGCCAAAGCCATTATCCTCGTGTTGAACAAGACAAACGCTAATGCCCATCCCGCCGAATCGAAAGTGTCGTCGCAAAGCCGGCGGCAATTTGTAGAAATGCATGCGTAAATTTGCCAGCGTGCTCTTTAAAACGTCTTTATAGAGAGCGGAGCGTCAGCAACCTGAAGCAGTCGTAACACACGTTCCTGCCGTGTGGTATTATGCCGATTGAAAATGCTTCGCACGGGATGAGGTAGTGCCATGCTTCGAATAAAGAACCTGATACTCTACTGATAAGCATGCAACATACAGAAGGCTGTGAAATTCTGAGTGCACTGTTCAAAGAGGGATTCTTAGACACATAACGTATAGAAAAGGGACTGAGCCAATATCATTAAGTCATTAATATCATGTAGTGCGAAGTATGACATGTTAGCGGTTGGGTGAAGAAATGCACCACCATCACAATTTGAGAAAATGACACAAATTGGATTTTCACAGAGACTCCTGAAACGGTTATAAAAATGGAACGTGATGAGTATGGATTAAAACACAATAGGGTGTACTGTAATATAAAATAACAACAATCAATAACAAACTAGAATATTTTCCTATAACTGCATGTTCCACGGTGTGCTGTTCCTCTTATACCACACCGACCTTCCGATGCTAAACAATTTTATTTATTAAAGAAAAACATGTTGTACTTTTTATGCATTTATAGTTATATTTAATGTTGTGGAACATCGATGAAACAAGTCAGTGTCAACTGAAGAAAACTCACTCATTTTTTTTTAATTAACATGTAAAATAAAACCCGGCTCCCTGTCGTGGACGTTTGTCATCATCGTGCCTTTCTGTCATATCATAAGTAATAAATCAAATATCTTTTCATAATCAAAGTGACATTCCACCGCTATGGCAAGTGCAACTGTGTCACGATGCCATGGGGCAAGAGTGCTATTTTCAGCTTGCCAGCTGAGTGACACAAGACTTCATTAAGCCTTGTCTTCTGCTGGGGGTCAAAGTGGCCGATTTGTATTTAGTTTCTGATATAAAAACATCGGAGATAATGGTGATTTTTCTAGCAATTTTGTATTCGCGAATTAATCTGTAGTGGGTAGGGACTCACCTAGGACGATGAGGTTGACCGTGTTCCAGTAGTACTTCCCTCCGTTCTTCACCTTGCAGCTGTACTCCCCAGAGTCTGTGAGGGAAAGGTCACTGATCATCAGTGAGGCATCGCCCTTCAGATAGTCGCCCGCTAGTGACAACCTGCCTGCCTCGCCCTCGCTCGGGTCGTAGATCCGTCCTGCAAAGTAGGTGATCACCTGCAGAGACATCAGGAACAAAACCGAATTTGTCTGGTTCCAGTGCTCCAAGCACCACAACACTTTAGTGTGGCTATTCCAAACACACAGCATTTTTTTCCCCAGGTTTAACAAGTCTAACAGTCTGGGTTTACTACCAAGAACAGCTTTTATTGCATAGTTTATAAAACCTAATACAAATCCATGAGATCACATCAGTTCTTACCAAAATAGGTTTCAAACAGTGCTGGGAATATAACATCATGCAAAGATGTGCATACTAATGGAGCCAACACAGCGTTTAAGACTTTAGTAGATCATTATCATTGTGTATTACTGATGTGTACATGTGGTCTGTATGAATGAAATATATGAAAACACAACAATTAAATTAAATAGACCTCGCTAGTAAATGTAGACATTTGGGGCTGTGTTCAGAGTCAATGACTTTGACTGAAAGTGATGTTAATATTTCAGCAGGGAAAGTATTGAGTGTATTTACAGCCCAAAACAAATAGCAGCATGGCATTTTGTGGTTATATCAAACCGTCAGACGGTAGCACTGGACTTAATACTGTTCCTCACTTGAGCTGATGTCATACAAGAAAAATGGGCTTAAGACCAAAGTGATAACTGAGCGTAACTGAGACATCCCTCTGACGCGTGTCACACATGCAACTCTATGAGAAGCACTTCAGTCCGTAATTACGCCTGAGGTCTGAACACCGATGTACACAATTTCATTATTAAATCCTCACTATCCATGCACAACTCTGAACACTGCCCTTGGACTCTACTGTAGCTTTCCACTGGTTCTTAGATTAAACCTAAAAAAAAAATTATATTGAGATCATTTTTGATAAAAGGTCAGGAGAATATCATGACAGAAAAATTTAAGACCCAGGAACTTCAGACTCTGGTAGGGTGTGATGACTTTCTAATAAATTTCTAATAAAAACTTCAAAAAAAGAAAAGTCTGAATTACTCCTCTTTGGGTATAAAGTGGGTGGGGCTAATCTTGGGTAATAAATACAGTAGATGTTGGTTAAAGCCTATGTTAGCTTCATCATCATCAATCATAAGGCTGATGTCATCATCAAAACTATCCACCTGAGCAACCTAGAAATCACAAGTTAATCTAGCAAGTGAAAACTACCCAAGAGAGTGACGATTATCTAGCGTAGCTACTGCGCTAGCTCCGTAATTGGATGGCTGGTATTTGGACGATGAACAGTCCTGATTCTTGAGTGCTGAATGCTATAGTAGGCTGGGAGTCTTGGATATAGCGCTGCCAATCAAGTATGCTGATTATAATATTAGACCACGCCCATTAGGACATTTCTGAGACTTGTCTTTTCAGCAAGTTCAGGTGGTGTTTGAGCATTTTATCACATCTCTGTATTGTTTTTATCAATTCAAACTTTGCTGGACACATGTGTACACATGTCTATACTTATTTAGTCCACAGTGTAATTCCGTGTATTTTTTTCTTTTGTTTTGTTTTAAATCGAGAATCCATGTTGTCTGTTTGCTCTCACCAGATTTACTATCGCACAATGGATAATCAATAGCAGACTATTTGAAATGCAGAGCCATGCATAGCAGGAGATTCCTTTACTTTAGCTAAAAGTGAGTGTGTTAGATAAGCAAAGGCCAAACTGGAATGGAAAATGTAAATGCCTGCCAATTCTGAATCATCCTTTCATAAAAGTAATTGAAGAGGAAAAGCCAACATCGGCCAGAAAACGAGCAAGGCTTGTAATTGAAGGGCGGCTTAAATGTTCCGAAGCTCATGATGTGGACCTTCATTAAACGGAGAGATGAACACGGTCATAATTTCCATGAAGTGATTGCCATTTTTCAGATTTTGGCAGTGTGTGTTCTCTCACCGCTTTCTGCTTGGCGTTGGGTTTCACCAGCAGCCACTCGATGTCCAGCAGTGAGGTATCGGCATGCCAAAGCTGATGGTGACATGGCAGCGTGGCGTTATCGCCCACCACTCGCTTCATCTCCGTCTGCCCACTCACACGCAATACACCCAACACTGCCGAGAGAGAAAGAGAGACCTCATGAACCACAATATCTCCCCTATTGTCCATAATGCACAACGAAAAATGTTTCAGCTTTGTATCTTTCTGGAAATTCCTCTACATAATGCAGTTCTCCATTGACAAACCTAACTTCCATTAGCATGTCTCCATGGCTTCCACTATTTTTGCATGTTTTATTTATTATGTGTATTTATCTTTATCAACTTCTATTGCTTCTGTTGTTCTATCATTACAAGCCACCGTATACACATATTGATAAAGCAGTTATGGTTTGATCACAATTCACTCTTTGCATTGGACTGGCAAAATTACGTATTGACACTCGCGCTAATCGAGAATTATAAATGGATGAGAAAGAGACAGAGTCAGAGATAGAGCTGCTGTGAAAAAGCTCAAAGCAATCTAGCAAATTTCCCATGTTTCCAGGAGATGAAGATGGACAAACTGCAGCTATCGTAGCTAAACTTATTACGGTTAATACGAATGAGAGACAGCAAGTAACGACACACAGAATGGCAAGTGTTTGTACCCAATCTGAAAAAAAAAAAAAACACACACAAAAAAAAAAATTAAAGATATCAACGTAGTATGTTCTAGAGTTTCTATAAATAATATACACATTAGATTTCTTCTTTTTTTTATTTTATGCGATATTAGTTAGGTTGTTGCTATTGTTTTATAAGTAGAATTCTTACAGTTTATCTATAACTGCATTAAAAACACTGCATTTTTAAAACAGACATGCCAATCAAGCGAATTAAACTGAATAACAGAAAGAGACAGATAGGGAAATGAGGGGAGGGTATGAGAGACAGAAACGCTAAAGCTCTTTGGCTGGTTGTAATTCAGATGCCAGGGATATTTAGCCAGCTGCCTGTATTTGAGGGATGGATCTGAGGATTCTGAAGTTTTGGCTGTAGCTTGAGTCTCATCGGAGATCTGATTCTGGATCACAGCATCAGATTAATGCTCTGATCATCTGCAACTGGAAGCAGATGATTGTGGGATTGAGGGACACGGCTATCTATCATTTCCACTGCCATATGCCAGCATTAATCCACAGGAAACTTTTTTTTTTTTCCCCAATTGCTTCTGTTCTCTCACCAGTGAACGGTAAATCATGCCAGTATCACAATATACAGTATCATGTACTGCCCTTTAAAAAAAAAAAAAACTTTAAGGGTTTTTAAGGGTTGTCTCTTTGGGACAGCAATGTGTTTCCAAGAAGAACAGTTTTTGGAGGTAAAGAACCCTTTATTATCCCATGAACCCTTAAAGCATCATTGAAGAGTGCATGTATTATTAACTGGGTAAATGAGCAATACAAACTCCAACTTGTTGGTCATTATATACTTCTTAATATGTACAACATGTCAGGTGTTTAATATTTAATTCCGTTGGCACTCGGTACACTCAGAAATGGTTCTTTAATGGTTTATTGGATAATTGAGTGTTCTTAGCTTCCCAAAAAGTCTACTTGGAATACTTTCTGAGAGGGAAACACTCTGTGGTTCTTGGTGCCCTCTTAAAATGGGGGTTCTTGTATAATTAATGGTTCTTAGCTTCCTATAAGAGTTCTACTTTAAACCCTTTCCGATAGTGAAACACTGTTGTAGGGTTCTACAAGGAACCTTTAAAGAAATCTTTTTCCTCTGAGGCACAACCATAGATCAAAATAAAGCATTATGAAGGATACTTTCACTGATGGGTGCCATTTGTTTTGTCTTATTGCTCTAGAATATTTATGTCTCCATCCAGAACTGTTGTGTTTATTTATTTATTATTATTGTGTTGTGTTGTGTTTATGTTCATCCAGATGCCTAACTGTAATAATGATTATGTTTGCATCACAAATTGTTATGTCTATGTAATGTATACTTTTGTGACTATTATGTCTGTTATATCTTCATCAGTAAATGCCATGTCTTTATTATCTCTATAATGTTAATGCAATCAACATATGCATTGGTGGTTTTTTTTTGGGGGGGGAGGGGGGGTATGGGGGGTGGCAATGTCTTTGTGTGAATGTGTGTGTATTGCTGTATATCTTTTACTTAATAAGATAAAGGACCCAAGATTTGTTTTTAGTTACTAAGGATTGTTGTCATATTATTGTAACTACAGTAATACACAGATCCAATAAAATGGTTCAATAAAACATCCAAATAAAATTCAAAATTGAATAAAACGTTGAAGTTTCTCATTTTCATTGCCATCAAGGGAATCCTAGTGCATGAAGCACACTGGGTGCCATTATTATGTAATACATTATATAATATTGTGAGTGTTTTTAAATATGTTTTACAATTGTATTGCTATTAAATCTAAAGAAGTGTCCAGGGTCAATGAGACAGAATATTGCTAAGTAGTGAACAGAATATTACATTACAGTTCAGCAAGATTCCAAGTAAATCCCTAAAAATAGGTGCAAAGCTTTAACTAAAGAGGGCGTCACAATTTAAAACAGACACGCATGTAAGGGCTAAGTCAATGATCACGTGGTTTCACGGCATCGTAATTAGCAAGCTTGGAAATATGCTTTCAGTAACTGAAGTAGATTCATAGAGGCGTGCCCCACATCGCTGGGTATCAAATGCATATTAAGTTTCTAAGTGGGTTAAATGTAGGCTGGCTAATCTGAAATGAGATCAGGCCCATCCAGGTGGAGTCTGTGTGGGGTAGTGATATTTTAGGACACATTCAGGAGCAATTAGTGAAATGGGCGTTCTTCAAAGACGTAAAGATAAGATCTATGCTCATTTTCGTTGCCTGATGGGACAGATCAGATGGATATGAGAAAGGCAGAGAAGGGAAGATGGAGAGAGAGAGAGTAATGGTGGAATAGAGTACTAGAGAAAGAGAAGAGTAATGTGTAGGAATGCAGGGGCAGGGGGATGGGGGCAGATAATGAAAGAATGAGAGGAAGATAAAGAAGTTTGGAGAAAAGAAAGATTGAGAATAAAGTATTTTGGGTGAGTAAGAAAGAAAAACACTGCGGAGAGATGAGAGAGAGAACTAGCTTTTTTGAAATTTGAGATCCAGCGTTATCTTTTTCTTCATCTCTCTATCACTTTCTCTCTCTCGTCCCATCACAGAATCACCCTTTTTTCCTGGGTTTCTCTCTCACTATCTCACTCCCACCATTCCTTTATTCTTTTAGACCCTTTCTGTCACACAATACTTATACCTTTTTTCCAAAAGTAATCCTTTTCATATTATTTCAAATTGAAATGGATGCTCCTAGAACACAGTGTTAAAGGAATACCTCAATTTGCCATTTTTTTTAAACCTAATCTCTATTCACTGCATCTCTAGCATGCATGTGAAAAATGCAAACAAAGGAGCAAATGATTAACCACTTATTTGATAATGATTAACCCCTTAAATGACTTAACCCCTGATTGTGATTCCACCAGTAAGTTCTAAAACTATCCCTGTTTTCACTCAATAAGATAACAATTTTCAGGGCTTCCTATAATGGAATAATTTAGGATAGTCCAGAGTCCACAACTCCATTACTGGGACCGACAGTCACAAAGGCCACGCCTCCTACACCAACCTAATGATGGAATATTCATTTGTGGCAACTGATGAGACAGAAGCAGTTCATCCTAGTGGACTCAGACCTACTTTATACACTCTTTGTGTGCTTTGGCCTAATGGATCCCCTTCACAATGCTATAATAAGATGCAAGTGTGTGTGGGGAGGAATTTAATAGAGCACGACATGCTCCGGGGCTTGGCTATTGAAAATCCGCTCCTCCACCAGCCTTCGGCTCAACTCAGCCAAAAAACTGGCTTCATATTGTTAATTAGTGCACACGTACACACAGAGAGCAGCACAGCCTTGTTTTGTCTACAAAGTGCACAATAGGACAACTGGAATCAAGGCTGTGTGGCTCTGTGATTCCAGCTCTCTGACAACCGGAATCACAGTGCACACTGGGACTACTGGAATCGCAGTACAAACAGGGACAACTGGAATCACAGTGCAAACAGGGACACCCGGAATCACAGTGGACACTGGGACAACCGGAATCACAGTGAACTCAGGGACAAAGGAATCACAGTGTACACTGGGACAACACAAATCACAGTCAGCACTGGGACTACTGGAATCACAGTGCACTCTGGGACACTTGGAATCACAGTGCAAACAGGGACAACCGGAATCACAGTGCACATTGGGACTACTGGAATCAAAGTGTACACTGGGGTAACTGGAATCACAGTCAGCACTGGGACAGCCGGAATCACAGTGAACTCAGGGACAAAGGAATCACAGTGTACACTGGGACAACCGGAATCACAGTGAACTCAGGGACAAAGGAATCACAGTGTACACTGGGACAACCGGAATCACAGTCAGCACTGGGTCTACTGGAATCACAGTGCACTCTGGGACACTTGGAATCACAGTGCAAACAGGGACAGCTGGAATCACAGTGCAAACAGGGACAACCGGATTCACAGTGAAGACTGGGACAACCGGACATGCTGCAGATCTTGCATCATTATCAATGATCCGTTGTATGAAAGATGCATTCAGAGCAGCCAACATTTTGAAAAGATTTTGAGCTGTTTCACGTACAACAGTGGAATGCTGCATTGTGTAAATAACTTGAGCTTTGAGGAGTGGGACTTCACACCTCCTTCACTGAGAAGTCTTTACACCACTGCAGACATTTTCTACAGAAATAATGTGACAGAAACAGAAAAAAAGAGGCAAAGAGTGAAATTAAGCTTGCATAATAACGATCTGAAACAGCCACTGGGCTTATTTATTATTACAAACAAATCATAAAACCAGCCGCTGTTCCTTTCTTTAATAACAATTTCCTTTACTTTTCTGTTTCGTTTTTTTTTTTCCTTTTCATTTTATAACTGCAGTCCCTTCGGCGACGTACTGTATCACTTGCTTTTGAACTGTTCTAGCTGTGGCCTGCATTTTGCTCGTTATTTATGATATATACACTGCTTGGAGAGGAATGAGGACCAACAAGCTTACATAAAGGTGCACCGGTCTGCATCGAGATGCAGAGAAGGGGATTATGGGGAAGCGTAACCCGCAGAGGAATTGGCTTGCACACCTCCAAAAGTTATATTTACAACGCGCCATGCAAATACGCAGTGCAGACCAACGCTGGTTGCACAGGAAGCATCAGATAGCATTGGGGCTGGGATGAGACAGAACTAGTGCAAACCAGAACTAGTTTGAGGGTCAGTGGCCAGAAGGGGCTGTAACTGACCAGTTTCAAATCTGTACCAAAAATTGACAGGATACAGAGAAAATTTTGCCAGAAAAAAAAAGAAGGTGTGCATCATGCTAGACATAAATTTGCATAATATGGTTACAGATATTACAATTCTCAAGTACAGTGTTAACTAGAAATACTTAATTGCAGGCAGTGTTTTGCCTTTTTTTATAGTGAAATGCAAAACTTTCTCTTTCTTTTGTTTCACTTTAGTTCACTTGGTCACTCTAGTGACACTAGTGTCCTCTTTCCACATTACATGCAAATATGTGAACATCTGTGTAGGACACCTTCTTATCATCAATCAAATATTCCTCTGCGTCTTTGCCTGCACTTACAAATACTCTATAAGGTTTATAGGGTCCTCTATGTCATGGGTTCTTACATTTTTTTCCAGCCAGAGATCTCTTCCAGAGTAAAAGTATTTCCAAGAACCCCCTTATGATCACAGCATAGACCTAACTTTAAGAACAACAGGTCAAATATTTATCATCATATCAATTTATTGAAATCTTTAGAGTGTTTTTTTTAACTCCTGAATGTTATTGCATAAACTACAAGCAGGTGATTCGCATAACCTGAATGGGGAAGCCAGAAAATCTACATAAGCAGGTGCTTAACCTGACTCTGAATACGCCTAACTTTCCCCACATAAATACTGATGTAACTTCTGGACTCTGAATCTAGTTCTCTGCGTGCGTCTTCATGTGCATCTCATTTGAATTCCAAGTGAATCCCATCTGGGCGATTTGTCTTCAATAAAACGTTCAACATCATAACCAGCTCTCTAGAATGCTAAGGACCAAAGAACAATTAGAACAATATGATCCAAAATATCACTGACGGGGAACAGTGGCAATCTGAGTATTGACAGAGATGAATATAGACTCTTAATGGAGGCTAGTAGCTCTTAATTGCTGGCCTTTTAAACCTTAGCAATGTATCCTATGGACCATGCATTTAGATATTACAGTAATACAAGTGAAATACTTAATATTTGTATTTTTCAATCTAATTATTATTCAAATGATCAGTATTGATGGAATGGAGCACAGAATGATGTAATTCTCTGGGATCCTTTTAAAAAATATTAAAAGGAATTTTTTCTTTTATTTTACAATGATTGTTACAGACTGAGCTTCACATTAGAGATATTACACAAAACTTTTAGCAAAATAAAAATAATAAAGTGGGCCATTCTGACCCAGAAAGAACAGACGGCTTAGTCATGAGCTTTGTTTGAACAATGCCAGCCGAGCGTCTTGGCTGTGTGTGTGCCAGGCCACATGCCAAGTGTCTTTCCCACAGGCCTGTTGGTTTTGGTCCCAGCTTTCACCCAGGAGCGAGCACACAGCCTGCGGCACGCGCACACACAGACACACACACACACACATATTCCACACACTCCCTTTAATAAGGACCAAATCTTGTAGAGGGAATTGCTGCAGTCTCAGAGGAAAACCCAATGGAGCTCCAGTCTCTCACACACACACACACACACACACACACACACACACTGGGCTCAGTGCCAAAACGGTGTCTGCTGAGTGGTGCAACAGTGACACAAAGTGTACAATATTTTGTCTTATTCCTAGTCGACTCAAAAAAGAAAAAGGAAAAACTTTGAGAGATTAAGTGCATATTTTGAGACATGATCAGAGATCTGGGGTATTTAGACCTGTTTCAATATAATACAGTGTGGTTATTGAACAAACAGTCTGATATTAATCTTTCAGAAATGGAAGGGCCGCACCTCCTTTAGTGGGACTGACAAACACAGTGGCCACGCCTCCTCGACTGAGACTGAATCGCTGACGGCAGACCGAATACACTAGAACTGACAGGCCACACCTCCTTCAGTGAGACTGAGTCACAGACACCACACCCCCGTCTGTGAGATTGAGTCATAGGGGCCACGCCCCCATCTGTGAGACTGAGTCACAGAGGCCACGCCTCCTTCACTAGATCTGGTGCAGTCAGATACTAAATATTGACGCTGGCATATTGATTCAGTGAATTTTTACACATCTAGTGCTTATCCTGTAAGTCACCTGGAGCTTTTGCATCATTTTTAGTGAGGAATAAAAGTGAAAGATTTATCGCAGAGGGTGTGTATTATTGGCATTTCCTTTAAGGATGCAGATCACAGGCAATGAATGATGTTCTCTTGCGTTAAACAGTATACAGTTTGTAATATCTTACACTCAAGCCATCTAAAAGTCTAGAATTCTATAATAAGCCAGACAATCAATAGAATTGTTTCAGTTGCACTCCGAAATCAATAGGAATGCTCTTTTCCGTCTACAGCGGTCAATGGAAAATATTTCTATCCACATTAACACAGCACCTAAGTGCAAAGCAAATCCATGCAGCTCTGCTCTGCGTCTCCGTCGGCACTCTTTCTGTTTGAGGACTCCAGCCTTCAGGCCCGAGGTCCAGCATTGACCCGTGCAAATCGATAACAGTATGCGCCTGCTCAGGCCAAGTCCATTCTGCTGCAATTTGCAACTTTTATGCCCGTTAGGTAGAAAATGTAGCTGACTAGGTTGCAGAGCGAAATACATCTTTGTCTTCCGGAATCAGATGCTGACTTAATCTACGATGCAGCAAAATTTTTACCTCGTCATTGTCTTCAGTTTCCTTTCATTAAAAAAAAAATAAAATAAAATAAACAGCCAGAAGGTTGCAAGAGGCTTGGGGGGGGGGGGGGGGGACTAAATGCCAAAACACAGTGGCGCATAAAACGTGACTAATTGCAAGAGAAGCAAGAGAAGCCTTAAAGTCTACACTGGTGTTCGCCATAAACTCTAATAGTACATGCTGTTAAATGGCGGTTTGGATGCTGCAGCAGGAGCGGCGCGCAAACCCGCAATGCGAAAGATGATGGGACTGTGGAGCAGCTGTACCCAAGCTCACCACTTCAAGGACACAAACAATTTGTTGTGTGCTTTTTGCTAGTAAACAGAGGCTAGCACCAGAGGCTTGGGGTTTTCAGGAGGAAGTTTGTGTGAGGAGGAGGAGGGGGGTAATAGTCTGGAAAAAAGTCCACCACTGTTTGAACAAATGGTAGACATTCCACAGGTTAATTAAAAGCAGACTTGGGGGAAAAACCTGGAGGAAAAATGCTGCTTTTGGAAAACGAGCCGAGTTACAAAGTGAGGAATCATATAATGAATCATATAACATGCCGCAAAACATTTCAGAGTACGCTGCTCCAGACATAAAAACTGTTCAACTGTTTTCTATATTTAGTAAGCTACATGTAAAGCTCAATTAGATCTTAATCTATGTATAATAATTTCATCTATGTATATTAATCATTATAATTAACATGATCTTCAACTGTATCCAAAATTTATTTTGTAATGAAATTCTGAGTTGACATTCAGTTGTCAAATGTCATTCAACTACCTGCTGATAGAGGTCCAGTGGGATTTAGCCCTCGCTTCATCTCTACCTTAAGAGAGTGATGCAGCAGCGCTTTAGTCTTTTAGTCTGTCCAGCTCTCTCAAGCTCTTCACCTGTACACTCTGCTCAAACAGATCAAAAGTTTGCACCAATGTCTCCACTACTTCCATGCTGGTTTCTCTTGTGTTTTTTAGTGGGGTTTTTTTAGGACAGCGATACCTGACCATTAACCCTCATGTTTGGAGATCGCTCCTTAAAACCTGCTCCTCTCTCAGCATCTCAACACCATTCTGGGATCTTTGGGTGAAAATAAATGCAAGACAATTCAAAGAAAACCATCCACAATGAATCCAAAGGCAGGAAATAAAACAGACCACAACAGAATAATGTTATCCATCTAAACTGTTTCTTAGACCAAGGCACTTTAACTCAATATAATTCCAACCAGTCGCCTGATCATTACTCTGAATTAATCACAGTGCTGTACTGGGCTTGTCACTCAAATGCACGCATGTACTAGTATTATAATTTCACATCCCTGTAATTGCAGAATGCTAATTATGGCTTTCAACAGAATCATGGTAGTGTATGTAAGAAATAAAGCACGCTGTATTGTGCTGTTATAGGAAAATAATCAACACCGGATGGAGTGGAGTGATGAAGTGGAGTTACTGTTTTGAAGTGTTTTATTTCTCTTACACCACAACAATTTGCCAACAATTGCAATTATAATTTACTGAAAAAAAAAAAAAAAAACCAACACATTAAACACACATACTTTTTGTCCGTTTATAGTTACATTTACATGCTGTAGATGTCATACAAGTGCCTAGAAATGATAATGTATTAGAACGAGGGCATTAATATGAACCTAAGGGGAAAATATACATTCTGAGTGGACAAGTGTGAGGAGGGGGGGGATGTTTGCAAGCTGATAAGAAAAGCCTCTCTTACTTTCAGCCCTCCCTGGCCTGAACCTCAGCTGCTGCTGCTAGATTAAAACAATGTGTGGAGAAACTGGGCCAAGGACTCAACTTCCATCATCAGAGCACACAATAAAGACCCAGGAATGCTCCAAGGTGTAGCTTTTTTACCTCCAGCTCAGAGGAGCCATGATGAGCACACCACCATGCTTTCTAATACATCAGCTTCTCTTACCAAGATTGAGAAAGCAGACACCTCGACTGCTCAGCAAACGAACACAAATTTCACGCCTGCCGTAGGCCATGTTTGGCCTGCACATATAATGAGGGTTTTGAAAGCGTCAGTCATAACAACAGGAGGGTAATTATTATTTTTTTTGGATGGCCCCAATACCATTACTTCTCCTCTCGCGCAATACAACTCATCCGGGTGAATACACATCTCGCTTCGGCTTTCATCTTAGTTTGGCTTTGGAGTCACAGTTGAGCACTCAAGGCACTCAAGGCGCTGCAAATGTAATCAATGTGCATCCCCTTTTAGCTAACAGAGTCCCTGAGTCCAAAATAAATGGATTTTCTGTTTGCATGGGGCTGTAAAATCTCATTTCTGCCCTGCCTTGTTGAGTGCTTTGTCCACAATCTATGTCTATTAACTAAAATAGAAAGTGTGTACAGAAAATGAAGATGGTGTGGTAATGCATTCAAAGACAACAGTTATGTTTAGAGCTACATGCATGTCTGTAAAAGGTTGTATAACAAATAAAAAAAAATAAAATGTGATGTATCTGAAAATTGTTGTGTGACAAATAAAACAAAATTGAAAAATAAATAAAAAAATAAAAAATGTGATCAAAATGTCATGTGTCTGGAAGAAAAAAAGGTTGTCAAATAAAACCAATCAAAAATAAAATAAAATAAAAAATCTGATACAAATAGAAGTGCACTGGCTAAATAAACAATTTACAGCTAGAGCTATACCTAAAACATGCTATATATGACAAATAAAACAAATAAAATATATATATAAATCAAAAAAATGTGTCTGCAATGAATATAATGTTGCCATGTATAAAGATTTTTTATGACAAATAAAACAAATCAGAAGTAAAAAAAAAAAAAAAAAAGAAAGTGATAGAACGTATTTAAAATATGTAGATGTGTCTGGAAGGTTTTGCATGACAGACAAATAAATAAATAAATAAAATATAACAAAAACGCGATAGAAATGTGATGTATCTGGAAAACGCTGTATGACAAATAAAACATAAAATAAAAATAAACATGTAATAGAAATGGAAATGCATTGGCTAAATACACAGAGTAATCGCAAATAAAAGTGTCATCTGACTAATTATTTGGGCTTTTTGCCTTTCAGAAACGAGACTTCCAAACAGCAAGTGTGTCTGCAAGTTTTCTAAACTGAAACTGTTTCTACAGACATGAAACATGATCACGATCACGTAGCACAACAGGCTCACATAAACAGAGCTGCTGGAATCATAGCTTCTTTCGTCATAATTATATTTTAGGAAATGTAAATTGTTGCTTAAAATAAATTTAGTAGAAGTAAAGAAAACTCTGCTTCATTGCTCCAGGACCTGGGGGTTCGATCCTGAGCTCCGGTTACTTGCTGTTTGGAATTCCACATGTGGGCTGCCTCTGGGGTTTTCGCTTATATATATATATATATATATATATATATATGTGTGTGTGTGTGTGTGTATGTACACACACAGTCAGGTCTGGAGTTTTTGTGATTTTGCCTTTATACTCCACCACAATGGATTTGAAATAAAACAATCAAGATGTGATCGAAGTGT
>CM075019.1:2013203-2071430 GCA_037576675.1 Pangasius sanitwongsei
CAGACCTTTTATCTGCTTCATTTGTCTTGAAGTAACGAGGGAATGGACCAAACCTGGTCAATTATCTTCTTGTCAGTGAATTGTCCAAATACCTTTGAAAAATGGAGGTACTTTGCTTAAAATAGCTGTAATTCCTAAATGGTAAATGCCATATTTTTGTGGAACCTCTTGTGGAAGCTGAACGTCTACACTTCAATCACATCTTGATTGTTTTATTTCAAATCCATCGTGGTGGTGTATAAAGACAAAATCACAAAAACTCCATCATTGTCCAAATACTTCCGGACCTGACTGTATATATATATATACGGAGAGAGAGAGAGGGTTTTTTTCTATTTTTATAGTTTGCAAAAGAAAATGCAACACACTGGTTCGTGATATCTAATTTTCATTAAAGCCTGCTCACTGCTGAATATTTTAACAAAGAATCTGAATCACACACATACACACACTGGTGTGTTTCCTCACACATTATGTCAAGCAGGCCAGGATTATTGCATTATTGTGTATTAAAGCCTCGGGGATATACGGTAAATGACGACTTGAGATTTCTCGCTCAATCATTTTAGGGAGCAATCAGGTGTAATGAAAATTGGACTCGGCTGACCTTTAGCGTGAAGTTAATGGCGCAGTGCTGATTCGTTTGCTAATGAACTCAGACACGCGATATTAATTTCACTGAACTAAACAGTGTGTGAGTGGAAACTGCAGTGGCGAAAAAGCAGAAAGGTGTGGGATGGCCAACGCTGTGCATATGGCTACACTATGCACACTGTGCATTATATATATATATATATATATATACATACATATATGTGTGTGTGTGTGTGTGTATAGAGAGAGAAAGACCAGAAGCTGTCTTTTCTTTATCGCTAAGCAAATTTATATCCTTCCTCTACACTTCACTGAGTTCCAGAAGAGAGAAAATCAGCATTCCGTCTGTTTTCACACCACTTTCAGAGTTCATTAGATTTCTCAATGACTCTTCCACTAATGGTTTCTCTGAAATAACCATCTAAGAAACCGAAATGATCACATATGATGACGCAAACGTTAGCGCTCAGTCACAGAAACCCTAAGCACAGTTGGATGATGTAAGAGTTTCTTGCAAGCTCGGCCTACCTCCAGCGCCATGACTGCATTTCTTCCTCGATTCAATTACCACAAATGGCCAAATCATCCTCAAGCATGCACGCTGATCAGAAAGAAAAGCAGCAGGAGGTTCGCACTGACGCTCACGAGTAAATTACAGCCTCCGGCTCCTGCATTCCAGCAGCTCTGCTGCGATTTATACTCTCCTCCATCCATGACTGAAGTCTAAAAAAGCCAAATGCTAAAATATCTATGGATTTCACAGAGTCAGAGATCTGCTGGAAGAAATGGAAAACTTTTTTTTAAACTTCCTTTAGTCCTGTTCCTAAACTCATCATCTACGGTGAAATTTTCTGTAATGAGACGTTTAGTTAACATTTATGGAAGGAGTCTCCAGTGTGAGTGCTTTGCAACAGGTAAAGCCGTAACTTTAGGTTTTCCAACAAAACGCAGATAAAAAGAATGACTTTATCAAAATCTCAAAATCGTTAAAATAATGACTTTATTAAAAACATTCTTTATAAATTAAAAAAATCGTAAGAGTTGGCACATTGCTGTATAAGAGGATCTCGTAATGACTAACACCTTTGACATCCTTGAGTTAATTAGTGCGCTCCTGGTTTTACTGTGTTGTTATTTATAGTAAGCTCTTACATGCTCTGAAAAATTGCTAATTAAATGTTAACAAAAAACCCCTTCATACTCAGCTATCAGTTTGACGACGTATTTTACAGATAATTAATTTTTAATCTCTGAGCTTGAATGTCACTAAGCTGTAAGTAAACAGCAGTGTAAATTTGGACTGACAGCAGCACTGCTTGCTAAGGTGGAACACTCTTCCTAAATTTTTCACATCTCGTTAGATTGGTCTTGACAACTTTGCTCAACAGCACACTCGAGTTTTACAAGTTTCCTTCTCACGGTTCACCAGCAGGGCCGCCATTATGATGATGTGTTGTTTTCTGACAGCAAACAGCAGCTGAGTTGCAGCCAGTGACTTGTCTGACAAATAAAACAAACGAACAGAAAAAGTAGCACAGATTTTCCAGAAAACAAGTTTATAACTGATGGAGAAGCTAAACTAACAAAAAGGAATGTTGCTTACAAAGATCCAGATAAGCAAATAACATGACTGTCCAGTGACAACAGTTACCTTTTAAGGCTTACAAATTAGTGTTAGCTCATGGCTATAAATAAGACCATGAGATACGACCATGAAGAATATCAGTTTAAAGTGGTTATATTTTTTTTTCATAGTGGAGCTTCACGTAAGTTCTCTTGATTAGTGCCATAAACACATGGATCCACATTCGTGCTGCGTTCCATCAGTTCACGATACCTGCCATATGCTACATAACATGTCTAAACTGCAGCACCTTCACCTTCTAGCACCCTAATGGGTTCCCCTTTACTTTATTTATTTTTTTTAAATTGAAGCTGCCAAGTAAAGAAAGCTTCCTTTAGAAACCTAAATCCATTAACCATCCCGAAGAACCTCTGAGGAACCCTTGTTTTCTACGAGTGCTTGTAAGCCACTGCATCCGCAGAGCTACTAGAAGAGAGCACATCCAAGTCCCGATGACTTAAATCTTTGCCCTGACAGAACAGTAAGCATTCCAGTGGACTGTTTGTGTTCGCTGAAGAGGGTCATGACCTCATGAGACGTCTCCGAGTGGTGCAGCTTCGACAAGGCCAACAGACAGCTTCACGCGCTGGCCTTATACAGGCATTAGTGAGAAATCCTCCTTTAATGGCAGGAGAACAGTCATTTCTGGATGACAGCGAGTTTAGTTAGAACAGGCACCGCATAAAAAAAAAAACAAAAGTGTAGCGAAGAAAGATCTTGGTCATAGTGGAGAAATCGGATTTTTTTTACATATATGTGACCTTTGTTATATTTTTGTTGAAACAGTTGATACTTGCTAATTGTGATTCACATCATAATATACTAATGCACAGGGTCATAATAATAAGACTACTGATTCTAAAACTCTGAAAACTTTGCTACAGCACAAATCTAGCCTTCTCTCAGTCCAGGATTGACAGATCTTTCTCTATCTCTTCCTGTCCTCCATTTGGCTGAATTATTAGGTAATGCATCATGAACTTTCCAAGCCTCAGCACTTCTGCCCACCGAGCTGCCCTGCATTTATTACACATGGCCCCTGTAAATTTGTTCAACCGTGTCCGACCCCCACATCCCCAGCAATGTTTGATTCATACCATGAGCAAAGGTCAGCTTATTTATTCTCGATAATTCAATACCTAGGCTCACTGAAGGCTGGGTCGTAGCAGTTGTTGGAAAAGAAAAGAAAAAACAGTCAGTGTTTTTCTTCTTCAATAGAACAATCTCATCTTAAAACCAGCAAACAGCTTGTGTCTCAAAATGTAGCATCAAGGGTAGACCACAGATATTGTTATATGTATCTTCCTATTTAGATTGTATAGCCTGTAGATGTTATGAAATAAATTCAGACTGCGTGCGCATAAATAAACTGCTGGATGATCCGAATCTGACTCATTATGATTGCTAATAGCAATATTGTCTATTAAATCTCAAGTGGTGGCCTCTTCTTCACACCAAGAAGACACGGCGTACTGCTTCGCCTTTTCATTTGGCAGTTTTCCAAAGATTTTCCATAAAGAGTCCATTTTCCATAAACATGTAGAAAATTGACTTAGATTGAGAGCCACGACTCATCACATTTAAGCCGATCATCCGTGAGAGCCTGAGGCATGTCCCTTTTTGAATAAAGGATGACCCAGCAAGTGTGTGTTCCAGTTTTTTAATTCTTGAGAGGCTGTTAGAAAAGAAGGTACTGTACATGTACATTTCTGTTCCCAAATGCACTCTGAAACATATAAATAGTGGCCCTTAAGGTCCAATTATGTACTTTGTGACTCTTAAAGGTATTCACTTTTCCGGGTGAAAGACATACCCTTGAGGGTTCCGCTCCAGTCACAGAGTTTTTTAGGGGATCCAAAAAGTGTGTACAGCACAGGTTTCCAACCCTGATCCTGGAGAACCTCCTGCCCCACAGAACCCCCTGCTCCCAATACATTTGATTGATTATCAGGTCTTCCTGAGTTGAAGAGTGTGTGTTAGTGCAAGGAAAACACTAAAATGTGCAGGGGATTCTCTAGGACCAGGAGAGGGAACCTGTGGTGTAGGGGATCCAAATGTAACACACTTCTGCACACAAATCAGTGTGCTGGATCATGACCATGGAATATAAAAATCATGTTTTGGCAGAAAATTTTTGTACACTTTGTTAGTCTTACGTTTCCATCCAAGTAGTTCCCTGACTTTTTGGCCTAACATCCAACAAGTCATCATAAGAAAACACAAATCAGTGTTTGTTTCCAAAAACCACTATTATTTGAATTATTGTCATTCCGTCCATCTATCCATCCATGTACAATGTGATGACATATAAAGTCTTCACTGACTTTTTTCTCTTTAGTAAGCATTTTATCTTTATCAGGGCTCTGGTGGATCCTAGAAACACTAGGTATGTGATCAGGAATACAGCCTAGATGGTATGCCAGTCCATCGTATGCGTACCTACTGTAGCCAATCCACCACCAAAGAATCCAAGAGGAAACCCACAAAGACACAGGAAGAACATGAGGAACATGACAGAGACAGTAACCTGAGCTCAGGATCCAATCAGGAATCCTGGAGCTGTGAGGAAGCAACAGTGCTCCCTGCATCGCCGATCACATGTTTGAAAATCGTAGCTAAGAATCGAACTTGCTAAACTAATGAAAGGCGAACGAGCACACAATCTCAGGAACAAAAAAAAGGGTACTAATCTTTACCTTTCCTTATTGCTGGGGTGGTACCCTCAAGTGAACATCCTTTGTACCTTTAGAACGTTTTAAAGTTTTACATTTACATTTTCAGGTAAAAGATGCGTATTAAATGTAGAAACGATAGAGGAACCACTCCAGGAACAAAAGAAAGGCACTCCTTTATTTCTGAGAGTGCAGTGGTCATGGCATTTTAAGATACAACATGTGGATGTTGTCTTTTATAAAACGTAAAGTATTTAAGACCAAGATGTGAGAGGGAGACAGAGAGAGAGAGACAGGCATTTCCTCCTATTTGTCTCGGAAAGTTAGAAGAGCAGCCCAGACTGTGGTCTCGGAGTTAAAGACGGGGACTGCAGTATAGAAAACCGCCAGATAAAGTGCATCAGCACTCAGCGACAAGGGAGGGAAAAGAGGAGGACTGTTTCGATGGAAAAGTTCCCTAATGTAATCAATGTCTGGACTCGGCATGCTCTTCTCTGCAACTGTTTCGGATGAAGGAACTACCATGTGGCCAAAAGAAGCAGCTGGGGCTGTGTGCCAAAAATCACTCCCTTCCTCCTTCCCTCCCTCCCTCCCTAAGCAGCAGGGTGTTCTGTGAGGCCCCTTCATTAAGATGAGCTCGTCTGATTATTTAATAAACCACACGTCTCCTCATGCTGGAAACACTCCACCAGGGATTACTGCACAAGCAGACGATAAATCTGTCGATGTCAAAAAGTACTGTTTAGGGAAATTGTGCTTGAAGCTGATTGGATGATCGCAAGTTAACCATAGTTGCCATAGGCATAACTTATTTTCAGACAGCAAAATAAGGATACATTAAATGTCCGGTGAGCTTGTGAGCTTTTCTCTCTCAGCTAGGGAAGCATCAAGCCGCCGAAGGTCTTTGTATATACACAGAACCAGGTTTTATAAACTGTTTAGTCTTATTCCGGAGTCATCTCCGTGTCCCAATTATACAGTGATTAACTATACAAGCTCATTAAAGTGTTATGACACATGAAAAATTGCACAATATTAAGTTATGAATAACAATTCATAAGTCTAAAGCCAAAGTGTCCCTCTGAGCTCTGTGGTAGCAAGTCTGTAAAATGATATTGCTGTTTAAAAATGCTTACGGGAGCTGTGATTCAATATGATGAGCTCATCTAGGGGAAAAGTAATTAACTCAGACCTAAACTAGCCTCACCATGCACAGTGTGAGCCAAATAAGGTTTAGGCTACATCATGGACTTTAGCACAGTAATTTGCTTGTCGACGTGCAGTGTAGTAGTGTAGGGTGTAGTCTTCATGGTAAAAATAATAATCTATCCGTATTATTTCTGGTTAGCTGATCTCAGCCAGAGTATCTGATGATTTCTGCAGTTTTAGCTGCTTTGTGCGTCATAAATATCCACCATGTGCTGGAGATCAATATTCCTTCGGCGTAGATGATAGTTCAGCGCTGATGGAGCCTCTAGATAAAGCGTCAGCATTTAAATAGGCAGACGGAGCTCACATGACGGCATATGTTGCTTCACATGGATGGGTGATTGGAATTTATTGGTGGAAAGTTGAAATCTTCTCACTGGGCAGCAAGAACAGCAAACAAATCTCCAAATCTATGGCACCAAATGGGATTTTGGAGAGGGGTAATGAATGCCTGGTCTGCCAGCATCTGCTTTCGGTTTAAAAGTTCCTGCCATGAGCTCCATTTCCATGATCACTGGCAAGCAGCTAGTTGTGACTGACAGGCAAACAGTGTTCCATGGAGAGGGTGAACAGACTGGGATGAAGATCTTCTCCACTGCCAATGGCACCAGCAGCATTTCACAGACTTGCTGGAGACATCCTGCTACCCACTGATAACAGCTCGACCAGCCACTAATCCCCCCGCCTAGCCTTACGGTCTGTGTGCTGAGTAATGGCAAGGCCAGTTGGATGGTAATGCTCCATATGGAAGCTTCACCAAACACTGATCTCCAATACATGCTGCACAAAGCAGCTAAAGCTGCAGAGGTCCAGGCAAATCGACACTTTTTCAAGTGTCATTGCAAAGCCAGTGGCAGTTTGTATAGTGTGCATCAATTTGCCGGCATGTCTTCGTAGACAAACAAGAGTCATTACATTACGCTGTTGAATTCTGGGTAATGACTGGTCAGAAGGTGTTGATTAATTTTCTACCTGCATTTTTTGTTTTTCTAATCTCTGGCTTTTTCAGAGACTGAAAGCCACTTCTAAAAACGGCAGCCTGAAATCTCACAAAACCAATCCACACACATAATGGAACGCACGTCCGTCTCTCTTCCCTCCTGCCTCCTTCTTCTTAATGAGCTCCCAAACTAATTGGCACTCACGCCTTTCCACTGCTCTCTGAAAAGTGAAGCAAAATAAATCACACTAGTAACTTGACGGAATTTCAAAGAGACACCATCGGCCACCAGGGACGGGGAGGAAACGTCGTGCTGTGTTCTAATAAGAAGAGCCAACTGTGCCACCTACAGCAATATCACTCCACTGCTAAATACGTCCCAGGTTTAAAACAGCATCATCACAACCAGGAGTTAAACTGGGAATTGTAAAGAGACAGGAGACAGGAATGGGTGCCATTTTATATGCCATTTTTACATTTTTACTCTTTTGTGAATTCCATCAAGCTTAAATGGAGCTTTTTTTTAATCTACACGTGATAAAAAACTGAGATGGATTTCCTTCAAAAATATATATCTCCTTGTACAATTGTATAATAATTCAAAATTAAATCATGCAAAGACCAGTCCTAAATGTGCACTACTAAAGCCAGATATTCCCCAAAAGTAAGTGCCCCCTCAAAGACTTGAACAGATTTCCACGAGCGTTTTAGGATATGTAACATTATAACAGAAAGCGCAATGCATATTTTTTTTTTCTTAATATTATATCGTTCATTTATTTAATATTTTAATATATTAAAACATTTAATTTATAACACACACATTATTTACACGTGAAATGTCTCGCTGAACGTTATCAGTTATCTAGATGTATAGACATTAACCCAAAAGGAAACTTTGTGTGTAGTATAATGAGCACACATCTTGTTCCTCTTCAGAAAATGTTGCTAAAAGCAGAAAATTTCAGCAAATGAGTGAAATTTAAGATTTGGGTGAAAATTGGCATCTAGTGCCGAGATGAACCTAAGAATTCAAACCGGGAGCAACGTGTAAGCGACGTGTATGTGTTCTTTAATATTCTTACATACAGCAGTGTCAATAGGACATATAACGGGGGTAATGAGAGGAGTCGAAAGTAGAGCAGCTCCAATAAAAACATATTCAGATCCCCCATGTTGGACTGTTGATAGTTTAACTGGACAGAAACTTGGCTCAGGAAGTGCAGAACACAATTAGGATGTTGTAGATAATTTCACTCATTTAGAAGGTAGGGATAGAGTGCAGGGATTTTTACTAGAAATAAAAAAAAATGGGGCTTTTGGATGGATGTGAGTCAAGTGTTTTGTGGTTTATGTTTTATAGTGTAATTGTTTCATCTGGTGCTGAAAACAATTTAAACAATTTGTTTAAATTAAAAGACCTGATTATTGAAATGATCTGCAAAAAAGTCTTTGAGTGAGAATTAGCCTGGAATTTAGCTATTTGCTGAAATGATTCAATCAGGATGTATTTGGCAACCCAAACAATGCGTCTCAGTAGCTGCACTGCGTTTGTGAGGAAATAACCGAACGGATCCAGCAGTCTGGCATCGACTCAGTGAGGCCGCTTAAACAATCAATGGAGCGCGGAGGAGGAAGAGAGCGAGTGATTAAAAAAGCTGCTGACTTAAGGAGGAGAGATGGATGGCATTCCAGGAGGCGGAGTAGCCTCAGTGTCATTTCACTCATGGGGATTTTACAATAGCCACATGATGCAACGAATGCTGCGGTGTGTGTTTGTTTGTGTGTCTGTGTGTGTGTGGCTCATTATAAGAGAGCGTATCCACTCATAAAAACGTCAGAGATGGAGGACAAGATTATGCAGTAATGATGGGATCTTTGAACAGCAAGGGGGTATCACAGTGTGTGTGTGTGTGTGAGAGAGAGAGAGAGAGAGAGAGAGAGAGAGGTTTGACGAGAGTGCAGCAGCATCGCTAGAACAGGTTGAACTCTGAGAGAGATGTGCCAACACTGCAGAGATGGAGGGAGAGAAAGACAGAGGGAGGTAGAGGAAGAGGTAAAGAAGGTGAGATAGAGGCAGAGATGGAGATAAAAAAAAAGTAGAGATGGAGGCAAAGATGAAGATAAAGCATAAAAAAACATGGAGTTAAAGAAAGGGAGATGGAGGTATAAAAATGAAAGAAGGGAGAAAGATGGCAGAAATGGAGATAAAGAAGAAGGATGAGTCAGAGGGATGGAGGTAAATGAGAAGAAGAAGAAGCAAGGATGGGGTAAAGAAGAAGAGAGGCTGGCAATGGTGGAGGAAAAGACGAAAACTGATGCAGAGATGGATGTAAAGTAGAGAAAATGGAGGCAAAGAAGGTAAAATGGATGGAGATGGGAGAAAAGAAGGAGAAAGAGGCAGAAATCGGGGGAAAGAAGGAGAGATGGAAACAAAGACGGAGAACAGAAAAGATGGAGGTAAAGATGGAGAAAAAGGCAGGAAATAGAAGAAAAGAAGGAATGGAGGTAAATAAAAAGAAAGAATCAGATGTAGAAGCCAAGAAAGACAGACTGACACAAAGATGGAGGAAGTAGAGAAGGAGAGATGGAGGTAAAGAAGAAGAGGCAGAGAAAAGAAACAGAAGCAGAGACAGAAAAAGAAGGAGATGGATGTGCAGATGGTGGGAAAGGCTTTGACAGAAAAGGACACATATCCATCATTTCATTTTTCTCTTTGAGCTTCATACGAATATATTCTCTCTCTCTCTTTCTCTCTCTCTCTGCCACGTCAGCATTCTGCGGGATGTGAGAAGCTTGATCGCAGCATGTAAGCTGAGTCATGCCTCTCATTAGCACACAGAGGTGCCCTGTTCGTCAAAATGCACACACACACACACACACACACACACACACACACAGAGTAGAGCAGTGTGTACAGTAAGGTGATGAGAAGGTTATATTACTGGCAGTGTGCAGTACAGGCAGCGCTCGATACCAGAGAATCCAATGCACCCAAGATCATACAGCAAAGAGAGAGAGAGAGAGAGAGAGAGAGAGAGAGAGAGAGAGATAAAGGTGTAGATCGAGTGAGGGATTGTCTCAACACCTCGAAAAACCATCACAGAGAATTTTCTTCATTTGTATTGCCTTTCCATGTATCACAGAATTGCCAGCAACACCCTTAATAATAACTTTCATTACACCACAGCACTGCTGAATTCTCAATTCTGATTGGTCAGAAATTGGTTGATACATTTCCTATAACAGCAGCTCTGACGGTTGTACAGCTGCAATTCACAGGTTTACTGTATAATACATTCTAATACGTTCTTGTTTCTATAGCAACGGCTTATTCGCAGGGACTTGTACAGCAGATGCTCCAGATAAATGAATTTTTAAAAAAAAATAAAACGTGTATGATCCTTGATACGGTAAAGTTTTTTGTAAAGACATGTTTATATAACATTTACGGAAGGAGTCTCCAGTGTCAACAGTGTCGGACATAAAGCTGCAACTTTCAGTGTTCAAATCCCTCTTTCCATTATTGCACAATACCACATGTTAACTTTTCAGCCCTAAGAAGACGTAGGAGTCCCATACACACCATAAACACACAGACACACACACACAGAATGTCATCACTCTTAGCTTCACGTTTGATCTTCTTGAAGTTCATCTTCAATAGGGAGGGACACAGTATACAGGTTTTTTCCATGTGACCCTGCAGTGGACTTCAGCAAACTTGTGACTACACGAGATTCCATAAAAAAGTGCATTTCGAGTGAAATATGGCCGCCGTGGAAGTGCGCCGTACTGACATGCAGCAGGAATGATTTTCATTTCTCATGAATAGAGCGATAAGAGAAGTAAAGTGAGTGATTATGGACAGGAGCTGTAAGGCGTAAATGAAATACTGCACTCTGTGTGTGTGTGTGTGTGTGTGTGTGTGCACGCTCAGGTAGGTGTCTTGTTTCTCAGCAGGCGGGTGGACAGAAGGCGGCCTGTAATGATGACCTGGATAACAGCACAGAGGGAGTGAAGCGACAGGGCAACACAGCGTTAGCACATTTCCAGGACGCTGCGTTGGCTTTTCTCTTGTTAGCGCCCACGTAAACCCGGCTTACAGCATCCAAGCTAGCGGTCATGTCACAGAAAATGGCTTGTTAGCTAAGAGATAACACTGTGCTTTTCTAGACATTGGGAACAACTCTCTATATGTTGTGATCTCACACACAAACTATTTCTAGGTAGCTAGAAAAATGTCGCACAGATGTAGCCTACTGTTTTTAAGAGTCACAAATAGGCCACAAATTCTTAACAATCCTCTTAAATCCTTTTTGTTAATTATGTTTTAACACAACCGAGAGTCTAAAGACTAGCTGCGGTAGTCACCCAGAAGCTAAACAGCAACACTAAGCTAAACAGCTAAACACAGCACTGTGCTAACATACGTGAGTGCCTAGTGCATAGTTGCTGCACTTTGTTGCTAGTCATGTTAAGTTTGCTAAGGTTAGGCTATTACATTATGCAATAACATTAGCATCAGCTAAGCAGCAGGTGGAATAAAATGGCGGAAAACGTGAGTGGTGGAGAACAGGAAGATTAGATAGATTAGATTTTTTAACTGTAATAAAGCTGTATAGTATTCAATAGAACAGAGCATAATAGCTAATGCTAATAGTGAACAGAACGGATGAACGGCTTCTTGTGACGCGTCCAAATCCACATTAGCCAGCGAGTGGCTCACCGCTCCTATAAAGCCGCTCCACAAAGCCGCTCGTGTTATTAAGCGGCTAAAACACACACCCGGGCAATTATCATCCTGGCGAAGAGCGATCCCTCAAGCTGTGTTACAGCACAAGACCGCTTAATATGATTCCTCTCTCAGATCACACCCAAGCTGATAAGAAGAGTAAGCGGCTTAAGTGTTAAAGAAGCTGCGCTCTTTTTTTTTTTTTTTTTTTTTTTTGGGAGAATCAGCAGCCATTTAGCTGAGTCAGCACTGTAACCCCGTTTGCGCCCTCCAGCCCCAGCTTGGGTGGATTTAATTGGCTTGTTAACGAGCAGCTTATGGAACAGAGATGTCCTGTGCTTCAACTTAGCTCTGTGGCAGAAGCGCAGAGGTTAACAGAGCTCAAAGCATATGGTTATATACGCTAGTGCAGAGGCTAATGTGCTGTAAGAAGAAGATGTCCACTCGCCCAATTAGAAGTTCTTCATTGAAATGGATATAAACATAAAACTAATATACTGCACACTATAAACTTATGTACAGTAAAGGTATGGAATTGAACAGAACGGAAGAAATAAAACACTCCATGTCGTGCTGTTATGGGAAAATAATCGACAACAGGGTGGTGTGATGAAGCAGAGTTACTGCCACCATCTCACAGCTGATTATTTTCCAATAACAGCGTGTCATGAAGTGTTTCATTCCTCTTATACATGCTAACGCTAACCATTTTTTTTATTAACAAACGTGATGTCATACTTTTTTATCCGTTTATAGTTACATTTAATTTTGTGGAACGTCCATGAAACAGGTTCCTGTTCTCACTTAGGTTATAAACATTTTCCACATCAACCTTTCTTTTTTTCTCTTTTGAACGTATTTAGACAAAGAAGAAAACACAGCTCGTCATGTGACTGAGAAACCACAAAGCGTAAACTCCATTACTGACACTGGAGACTCCTTCCATAAATGTTAAATAAGGATGCGTAACTAAACAGAACAGCAGCATAAACAGAACTCATATTAAACGTTATACTGTTTTCTTTGTCCAGCAAACAACATTTATTACTATTATTATTATTATTATTATTATTATTAGTCTTAGCTTATGTGCAGCGTCCACCGTACAAGTCCCTGCGAACGAGCTGTTACTATAGAAACGGTGATTGTATTTGAACAAGCGCATAAATATAAGCCTGTGATTTGCCTTGCAGTCTATTAAAATCATTTATTTTAAACCTCAATGCTAGACGTCTCCTGCAGCCTAACACAAATGTCACTCCCATGTCCTGTACTCTAAATGGCACATTGTTTTCTAAATGTCACATGTGGACACACACTGAGCTAGAGCACTCACACACGCAGAGACCTCCGGCTTTTGCCATTCCCCGCACTGCAGTTACGCTGTCAAACAGCATGAGCGGGAAGGTAAAGGAGCCCGAAATAAACACGGGAGATCTGACGGCTTAACGCGGAGAGGTGGTGGTAACTCAACGGCACCTGCATTAACCACCGGCTTTGACATAATACCACACTGCCCGCTCAAATAAAGGCTTTCAGAACGATGCAAGCTATTCCGAGCAGGCGCTGTGTGTAGGAAGTGTGTGTGTCTGCTGCTGAACGCTAGGCCAGCCGAGGCATTAAAATAAATAAATAAATTATAACATGTACATTTAATTAAAAAAAACTTGAAAACAGAACCAGAAATAAGGATGTATTTTTTAAAAGGTGTGTATCTGGCTCATTCTGGCTCATTGCACTCCTATTTAAAAAAAAATGTACTTATATTTTTTTATTAAATCATTTTTCAACACTGAATCTAAAAAAAAAAAACTTGCTTTTACCCATCAACGTCTCAGACAGTCTGGGTTTTTTTTTGTTTTTTTTTAACAAGGCATCATTATTGACAGGCTGCATTTGCTCTTTGAGTTGTTGGGGTGTTTTATAGCATAGCATTAGCAAATACACAAAATATGCTTATCTAGTATTCTTGCTAATTTATTTTTTAATCTAATCATTGAGTTTTAATCAATTATTTCAGTATTTGTTGTGGTTATGCAAAAGTGACCCTGCCAATCAATACCACAATACTACTGAAAATAAAGAAAAAAAAACAAACTTAATGAAAATACTTTTCTTCTTCTCATGATCTTTAGGAAATTCACATGATGTAACTAACTGCTGAACATGTGACTTGTGAAACGTTCTTAATATTCCATAGGGGTGAATGTCTTCAGGTAACACGTTTGAGTGAAAAGATTTTTTTTTTTCAGCATAAAGTGTAATTATA
The DNA here is from genome assembly GCA_037576675.1 of Pangasius sanitwongsei. NCBI lineage: Eukaryota > Metazoa > Chordata > Actinopteri > Siluriformes > Pangasiidae > Pangasius > Pangasius sanitwongsei. The sequence continues at coordinate 2,027,247 of CM075019.1, forward strand.
AAAAGCTGAGACAGGAAAAAAAAACTTTTTAGGAAGAGCTATTAATGATTTTTTTTAATCTAAAACATTCTCATATGCTGTATTTTTTTTTTAATCTTTACTTTACATACATGTACGGTAAATATCACCCCGATTTTGGAATTTAAAGCATTTAAAGCAGCAACTCGATTTTAACAGGATAAAAAAGTGTTTTGAGGAGTGAAAAGCCACACCTTCTTTACAATACTGAAGGAAACCATGTGCAACCTGCATTCTTTCTGTAGGTTGGTCATTTCTGCTCTGAAGTGCATCCATGACAAACTCTCGCTGCCCACAAAACCCAAAAAGTGTGTGTGAGATGAGCGCCCAAATTGCTGCCAGACCGAGAAGGAGAAAACAGGAAGAGCTGATTTGCTTCACTCTCGTTAAATGCTTTCTTTCTTTTTTTTTTTTTTTGCTTAATTCAAACCACCTGTGTGCATCCACGTGGTGCGCTAGTTGTAGGAACAAAAGCAAAAGTGGACCCTAAAAGCTAGCATTGGAACTAAAGATAAAGACAGTCAAGAAACAATGGACAACTTTGCTAACCTATGACATTGAATTATTGTAGCTAGACGATAATAACAAAATAACAAAAAAAAATAAGTCCATCCTCTTGCTAAGCTTAGCTGAAATGTAGCGCTAGCAAATCCTGACAGGAGTCGTGGTATGATTTCTGCAAGCCATGTTATAAGTTACAAGTTAGCACACAAGCTAGCGCTTTACATAAATCAAGACATGAGTGAACAGTAATATCATTTCTCGCTCTAATTTCATTTTACAGATTATTTGTAAGCCAACTGCTCACAGTGCATTATGGGTAATACTTAAACTACTCAAGCTACACCGTAACACTCAAGGATTTTGTTAGAACAGATTCTAGCGTAAGTAAATAAAGTACAGAAGTTAAGAAAACATAACAGAACATTGTTTCGAAGTCATAGTGTTGAGTTATCATAGCTTATTTAATGGTTAGTTAATATTTTGCTAGCTAGAACGCTATGTAGGAGAAAATAAGAGACGACGCAGAGGCGAAGAACATCAGGATGTGAAGCAGAGAATATTTTGCTGAGTCATAACTGAATTATATGATTCATTAAAGCCTAACGTTAGCATTATGTTAGCATAACTACGTATTGCTACAGTCTGCGAGCTAAAATCTAGCTTTACAGAATCCTGACAGACCACAGCGACTTTATAGTAATATTTAAAACGGCTTATGAAAACAATTTAGCAAAGAAAGTAAAGAAGTTAAGAAAACTTATAGTTACACTCATAACTGTGTGTTATTGTAGCTTATTTAATTGCTAGCTAATATTTTGCTAGCTAGCAGGCTAGTTTGTATGAGGTGATACAAGAAAATAACATGACGACATGAAGCGGAGATGGTTTTGCTTGAAAAATTGTGAAAAATCTTCCATAATGTTAAATGTTAACATAATGTTAGCAAGACTCTTGCTACCACAGCAACAGTTATGCTAACATAGTGCTAATGATGCTAGCACACCTCACGGTTAGCTTCGTCAGTCATTTTTCTTATTGTCACTTAGCAAAAAGCTAATTTTAAACCACTATATATGCTTGTTGTCATGGCGACATTGCTAGATCTCAGACCCAATATTCTTAGTGGCCAATGTCACTTTAGCAGTTACCGTTTGAGCTAGCCCATTATAGAAATCAAGATATTCAAGAAATTTAGACAGATTGAACAGTTCTATAATCTCTAGCTCTATTTTATAATTTATGTACATTGCATAATGCACTGTAGAGTGCATTATGGGTAATATTTTCAGACTGTAAACTACTGAAATAACACTTAAAGTGAACTGTCAGAGTTTGTTAGTATAAGGACTTTATTTAACATGTCTGACGTTCTACAGAAAGATGTGAATTGTAGTATTTGCGAAAGCTTACGAAAATATTTTTCCTCAGAATTATGAGTTAGCTTGGCGGGTCTGCTTTACGGCGGGGGTGGGGGAAGGGGAGTGTTAGCTCCAGGCTACCTGAGGAGAATGTTTATAGGGAAAACACACAGCTTTATTAAAAGCATGTGCTTCTTTTGGGCCACCCTGAACTCAAATATTGTGTTTGTGGAGAAATGGATAAGAGCAGAGTGTGTGGCCACGAAAGTTCACTTTCGTCTCCAAGATTAAGAACGATCGCCTACGCAGGCGATTAGCATTACGCTCATTTATCTGAGAGATAAACCGCCGAAAGCTTTTATGCCAAAAAAACAGTGATTAATTAGTGTGTGTGATGTAGTTGTTTATTATGTTTCGCATTTAACCTGAGCCTAAACTGCAGAGAACTAATGTTAGCACTTTCCTCCCCTCCATCTCTCTCTCTCTCTCATTCCTCTCAGCCGGGACTGAACAGATGGTGCCACTATTTCGGTTTGTTTCCGAGTCGTTAAACAGAACTCCTTAATGAAATTGAGCCTTTCGACTGTATCACACTTGTGTTTAATTTTTAAAATTTTTTTTGGTCAGCTAAAAAAAACAATTATTTCATTTACGCATTTGTTTTATATCTATTAAGGAAAGTGGTCAAGTACATTATTATGCTACTCGTAGTTCTAGTGAATCAGTCACAGTGAAGGAGGCGTGGCCTCTGTGTATCTCAGTCCCAAAAAGGGGCGGGGCCACTGTGCATCGCAGTACAAGGCTGCTGTGCCTGTGAGTATCTAGTTAAGAAGGTGTGGCCTCAGTATTAGTCAATCAATGAAGGAGGCGTGGCTGCTCTACATGTCAATACCTAGTGAAGAAAGTGTGGCTATTGTGCATGTCTGTCTCAAAAAGGGGGCGTGGCTGCTGTGCATTTCAATCACTGTGGAGGAGGCGTGGCTGTTGTACATGTCAGTCTCGGGGGGGGGGGGGGGGGTGGCTGCTGTGTCTGTCAGTACCTGGTGACAGGGGTGTCTCTGTGCCTGTCAGTTACAGTGAAGAAGGCGTGGCCTCTGTGTCTGTCAGTCACAATGAAGGAGGCGTGGCCTCTGTGTTAGTATCTAGTAAAGGAAGTGAAGTTTGTTCAATACTGAATCACACGTCTGTTGTATGTGTCTCATTCATTCATTGCATCACGTTTTGAAGAGACACACACCCCTAAAATCTCCGTCTCAGAGAAATCTCGGCACATTTTTCTCTTGATCAAATATTTGTTTGAGAAGTGTACACATCATTAAAGCGTATCCATGTTTAGTAATGTTTACAAAATCTGTAATCTAACATCACACACTGAGCAAAGCCACAATCTGTCTCCGAGATGCTTTACATGAGGACACGCTTCAGCATTTTCCCCACAGACAAGATGAACTTCAAGAAGATCAAAAGTGAAGCTAAGAGTGATGAGATTCTATGTTTGCGTGTGTGTGTGTGTGTGTTTGTGTGTGCCGGCTACTTTTATGAAAGTTCTCTGAACTTCACTCTTGGGAGTCGTAGTAGTTCTAGTAGCGCATCCCTCCTGCGGAGTGTGCTTTCTAATAAAAGCGGCCGCTAACGGCTATTTCTGAACTCTCTGTATTAAGTCCAGCTTCACATAGTCCATGTTTAAGTTTGTGTGTATGTGTGTGTGTGTGTGTGTGTGTGTGAGTCCCCAGAGGGACATAATGCTGTCTTTAATTAGCAGAGCACGTCTCAGCGGGGAGTACACTGCTCACCGAGAGCCGTGTCAGAGTGCTCGGCCAAATCAGAGTGGCATGCACATCCTCCCACCAGACACACATGCGTACACACACACACACGCACACACAAACACACACACATTTCCTCATGCCAGAACCACACCATCATCACACACATCCTCTGATGTGTATGACAGACTGTACTCCATTGGTACAACCACACACACACACACACACACACTGCATGTCATTATCCAACGCCCTGTTCCACCTGCATGACGTGCCATGATTGTTGATTCTTGGCTGTTTTAATATCACATGGTATAGCACCTATTTGATTTTATCGTTATAATTTTTATATAAGAGAAAGGCCACGCCCTCTTCACTGGGACTAACAGACACAGTGACCTTGCCTCCTTTTTGGCACTGATGTACAGAGACCACGCCTCCTCTCCTGGGACTGACAGGTACAAATGCCACACCTCCTTCACTGAGACTGACGGACACAAAGGCCAAGCCTCCAAATCACATTCTGGTCTGTAGGTTAATAATATAAATATGCAACACAGTAGTCTATTATGATTGCAATTTCACAGCATAAAAGAAATTTGCATTTGTTAGAAATAGTTATATTTAGATGCAGGGTTAGCGTTAGCAGCACCTACAAGCTAGCATTACCAACAAGAAAGCATTAGCGTTACTCCAGTACAAGGAGTCAAACCAAGCTAATTGGCTCATACATAAAAAAAAAAAAAATGAATGACTAAGTAATGAAGGGTCAGACGCCAAGCTGTTCTCATTCCAAGTATCTCATGGAACCTGCCGCTAATGCTAATCACCTCGAGGGGTCGTGGCATGAACACGCAGGGTCAAGCAGGCCAAGCCGATATATACACTTAACTATTCGACTGTTTCCCGCTCTCGTTATTCCAGTCGTTTGGATGAGGAACTCGGAGTGCAGGCAAAAGAAAGGAGAGAGTAGAGAGGAGAGAGCAGGGCTAGTGTGCAGCAAGATGTCACTTCCTAACCTCCGGTTGTGTCCTCACTGCATCTGACAGATACTCCGGCCCTCCCTGGAGATCTGTCTCTAAATATAGACCTTAATTCATCTTTAACTTGTTCTTTAAATTGATTCACTGTTTAATGTGCAGGACTGCAGTAACAAAATAAATCAATATTTGTGCAGGATGAGAACAGTTCAGGTTCTTGAGGCATGAGAATTCATGTGCTGGACATAGAGAACGTGCTGTGCTGTGGGATACGATGTAGCAGAGTTATTGTTACCACCCCAAAGTTGATTGTTTTCCCATAATAGCACATCCAGTAGTGATTTATTCTTCTCAAACCACAGCATCACTTTTGTTATAGCATCTAAAAACAGTCATTCCCTCACCAGCCTCTCCAGGTGTGGGGCACTGTGGGACGGTGTGGGGCACTGTGGGGCAGTGTGGGTGGTGTGGTTCACTGTGGGGTGGTGTGGGACGGTGTGGGGCACTGTGGGACGGTGTTGGGCACTGTGGGGCAGTGAGGGTGGTGTGGGGCACTGTGGGCTGGTGTGGGGTGGTGAAGGGCACTGTGGGATACTGTGGGGTGGTATGGGCTGGTGTGGGGTAGTGTGGGACGGGGTGGGGTGGAGTGGGGCACTGTGGGGTGGTGTGGTGTGGGGCAGTGTGGGTGGTGTGGGGCACTGTGGGGTGGTATGGGCTGGTGTGGGGTGGTGAGGGGCAGTGTGGGACGGTGTGGGGTGGGGAGGGGGTAGTGTAGGTAGTGTGGACGTCCCCTAAAGGTCATATATAGAAAAATATTGCTAGCTGGAATAGATTCAAACACTGGACGTGAGGAATGTTTAAAGGGCGTGTCTTTGAGCGTCTGAGTTCGAGTGTATACAGATGAACTGCCAGGTCGGATCAGGAGTATGGGTGTAAGAACTGAAATTCCCAAATGTTGCTCGGTCACGGATGTACAGGTCCACAGCTGATGGATGTTACTGCAGAATCTGAAGTGTGCGTTTTCAGCTCTGCCACGGCAGACTGCGAGTCCATCTGTAAAAACGGCTGAGGCAGTTCTTCACTTCTGCCCTAATGGACAGTCGTGTCCCCTGCTGAAATTCCCGACGGCAGGAAGCCAGGCTCCTGAGTCAGGTCATGATTCAACAACGGAGTCTCGTAATGTCGGCAAGTCTGCACCACGAGGCAGAGCGCTAAATCACAGAGCCACACAAACCATCCATCTTCAACTTTTAGGGTGACACACGATGCTGATTAATAAAACAACAGCTCAAAACCAATCAAAAGTAAATCATAGCTGGTGGGTGAGTCACGAGCAACACCTACACACTGATTCACTGATTCACTGAAGCAAAAAGTCAAACAGTACCAGTGCCTAAATGTCATGAAACGGAAAATAATTTTTTAAAAAAACAATAAAAGCATGAATATTATAATAAATAGTTGCAAACACGTACAAAATTTGTCATAATAACATACTAATTAAATGAATGAAGTAAATAAAGCATTATGTAAAAAAGTTTGAAAGTATGTATCTAATGCAATGGTTAAATAAAAACAATCATAAATTAATTTTTTTTTTTTCAAAAAAGGAGTTTTGTACGGAGTCAGCAAAGTGGAAAACATTTGAGACACTGCAGTCACAAAATTAAATAAATAAATAAATAAATAAATAAATTGGAAAAAGATGCATGATGCCACATTCATATAAACAAAAACCAAATACATAAGTAAATAAAAAAGCATTATGAGAAGTGATAGATAGATAGATAGATAGATAGATAGATAGATAGATAGATAGATAGATAGATGCAAATATTTTTGTCAGTGGATTCATGTGCATAAAAGTTCATGCCATAATACGGAATTAACGAGATTAAATAAATCTATTAAATAATTAAATAATAAATAAGTAATAAAAAAAAAAGTAATGTAAAACACTACAAACCAAATACATAAATAAGCACATAAAGTGTATAAAAAGCAATACGGGAGGTGAATGGTTAAACAAACAAACAACTAGATGAATTAAATTAAATTTAATTAATTAATGAATTATTTAGTAAAATTCGCACTCATGCAAAAGCTGAAACTTACCCAGAAGCAGCAGCAGCAGCAGCAGGGACTCAGAGGTAGCGGACATCGCGAGAGTCCCGGAGAAGACCTGATGTGATCGCGCGCTCAGGTTCATTAAAAAAACCGTATCAGAGCTCAGTTTGTGCAAGCGCGCGACTTCGGGAAACGCCGCTGCGTCCTCTGAGCATCCTCTCCGTCAAAAAGACCCAGGACGATGTGAAAGCGTGAAAGTTCCGCTGCGCTTCGCTCCTCTCCGAAGCGGATGCGCTGCTCCGTCCTGCCTCGCGTGCGCTCCCGTTAAAACACACATGCAGGACACGCGCGAGCGCGCGCAGTGCGAGAGCCGTGAAGGTGTGTGAGTGTGTGAGGAGAAGTGGGGACCTCTACAGTCTGAAAACGCACACGCTCTCCCTCGAGGTACCTGCGTATTTGTCCATTTTTTACCACTGTTCATCTGCATATAAAAATCTACATGTCAAATCGCAAACAAAACATCTGTATAATATTTCTACATGGTCTCTAAAAGGTCATGCATATTACTGAGTTTTAAGTCTTAAGCCTGGATTATACTTGCTTTCAACTATGCATACACCTACACAAGATGGCTGCCACATGTAACCTGCGGCCGTTTGTGCAATCTCTTGTGCAATTAACGCTAGACATCACTTGGTGCAATACCAACGTAAACAGAGGAGGCGCTGTAGTAGGATGGACATACTGTCCATTTTCAAGACAAGATTGATTTAATGGCCTTCCACGCTGGTGGCGGTGCCAGCATTTCCGCCGTATTCGCAAGATAAACAATAACATAGCCTCCTCCACTGACTCCATGTTCATTGTTGACACGCAAAATCAGAAACAGTAGCTAGTCAAGAAAGAAGTACCAGTGCCAGCCGGGGATGTTTCGCCCCTACACTGCCCCCTAGTGGACACAGATTTTAATCCTCTGGATACACATAAGGTACGCAGATAACCATGTTAACAATGTTGCTTGCATAGCAACACACATATTCGTCAAGAAATGTGCAGCTTTATTCATTTTACCATTTTGTAAATAATGATACGGCATTAAAAATAAAAATATGTGTGATGTAAACAATACCCAGAGATCACGTGCGAAATAGTGTCGCTGTTCACTAACTGGAAAGATATCAGAACACTGCCATTTTTGATCATCTGCTCATTTCAGCCATTCTTGAGTGTAATGTTTAATTGAAATCACTGTAAGACAGCGCCCCCTCTTGGTGCTAATGAATTAAATTACACTTTTCGCATATGATCCGCAGATTCAGAGGAGTTCCCTGTATGCAACTTTCCTCCTGTGATTCATTATAACGCACTTCAGCTGGGTAACACACATCTGAGTATAGTCAGCGACTATTCCAAGCTTTAAAGAGAAAGGAATATTAAAAAATTAAAAAAGAACGTTGTGGCGACGCCTTCCCAGTTAGCAAACAAGCTGCTTCAGACATTGCAGACACATGATTTGTACACGATGTGCCAACTTGAAATGTACCTTACATTTCACCAAAGATGCTGTGCCTCCACCTTGTTCTGCACCACGGATGCTGTTGCTCTGCCTCTTCCTGCACCAAGAATGTCATCATTCCTCCTCCTACCACACCAAGGACACTATTGCTCCGCCTCTGCCCACACGGAGGGTGCTATTGTTCCCTCTCTACCTGCACTGAGGATGCATTCGCTCCATTTCCTGCTGCAGACAAGGAACTCGTGCTATCCTTGAGTGAAATGGGACTCCTGCTACCCAGCTCTGAGGCAGGTATTCAATTAATATCTATGTTGACTGGGTTTTTCTTTCACCTCTAGGCAATAGGGTATTTTATGTTCTGCCAGCCCTCTGGTGTGCTGGTTTCCTGACCCTTCTGCTGGTTCCACTGGCCTGTTGCTGGACGCGTTCCCAGACTCAACAGCCGGTTTAGCTGACCCACAGATGTCCAGGTTCCCAGACTCTCTAGATGCATTAGGTGAACTGCTGGTATCCGTGTTCCCAGACCCTCCAGAGAGCTTAGCCGACCCTCTGATGTACAGGTTCCCAGACCCTTAGATGCATTACCTGACCTGCCTGCAACCGAGTCCCCTGATCGTACAGAAAGCTTTGTGGACATGCTGCCCCTTGCCCCTCATGACCTTTCGCTGACCTGTAGACATCCAGGTCCCCTGATCTTCCTTTCACCTTTGGTGACCTCAGTACAGATGGTCTTTTTTTTTTTTTTTTTTTTTAAAAAGAACTAGAACAGTGTGTGTTTCACAACATTCCATGTAACTTCACTGAATCAGCATAATGAAAACCATTTGATCTGCTGCCCAGCCTCCCATGCCGTCACCTGTGGCCTTCACTGCACCTCCCCTGCAGTACCAGCCTTCAGTCCTCCTGGTGACTCACCGGGGGCATGGGACACCCTGTCTGCCCTTGATCTCAAACAGTTAAAGTGGGGTCATGGTTTCCCTCCTTGGTCACTCTGCAGTTCCCATGGCAATGAAGTCTGAAGTTTCCATAATTGTGTTCACCTGCTCCTTGATTCCTGTGTTCCTTATTTCTGGCTTTGACCATGATTTCTTTGACTGTAGTTACAGATTATTTGTATTTAAAACTGTCTGTCCGTGTGTTCACCCCTTTGCTATGGATAATGGTTGTGATTTCTGACTTTGCCCCAATAAAATGCCTGATGAATTTATGCACTTGTGTCCAGCCTTTAACCCACTGTTAAAATTTCTAATGTTTATACGCCCCAAGCATGTGGTAGGAATGCTCATACAAGCGGCAGGCAGACCAAAACCCGAGCACAGACCCGGGGGATGTAGGATTGCGAGAATAAACACTGCTACTGGAAGAGCTCAGCACAGAAGAGGAAGAGTAATCAGTTTCCTGTGGTGAAGGGGAACTTAAATGACCGCAGTACAGACTGTCTTTATGAAAGCAAAGAATGAGATCCGAGAAAAAAATGTGGTGAACACAGATTTCCATCAGGTACAACACATTAAACCCCAAAAGCCCAAACAGTGTAAACAGAAGTGGGGAAAAAATGATGCTAAGAACATCATATCAGCAATATTACATGGGACCTGAGTGAAATCTTAACAACAAATCAACAGAATCTGACATCACTGAGATTTGTATATGAAATACACTGATACTCAAAAGTTTGTACATCCCCTGTTCATAGAACGTCTTCATTTGAACTATCTTAGAACAATAATGAGGCAACACACAAGTGTGTAGACTCAGCATGTTTTTAAGGACAATCAAGATTTGGAACCAGAGTTCATTGGTGGGGTAAACACACCTGCAGACAGTGTTAATCAAGGATAATCCATGATCATAGAAGAATATATTAGTCACAGGTCAAAACAAGAAAATACTAAGATACCAGGAGCAGGGAAAACACGGAAAACTAAGGCTTTGGCTTAAAGACGTGAGCACAAGACTTTGCATGGAACAAAGAGACAACAGGGTATAAATAGACAGACTAATCAGGGGCTAACACAAAGCAGGTGCAGCAGACAAATGACAAGATGAAGGGTGGAGTCAGGACCAAAACAGAAACCAAAACAAAAGAACATGGGAATGGAGACACTGTGACAAATAATGAAGACAGTACCGTTATCCAAACGATGATATATATTTAATTCTAAACAGTGTTCCTGATGAAGTTGTGTAGAAATCCCTTCTCAACATGGTTGAATGAGATAACCTGACCATGAAGGTCCTTCATTTTCACACTCACTTCACACACTTTTTCCAGACCCCAAGCCATTTGCCCCAAGAGTTCAGTTCATTAGGTGAAGTATGAAAGCTGTTTTTGAGCCTGGGAGCTGTCCAGAGAACCAATCCCTGGTCCATTTGTAAATGATGGTCTGGGGCTTGCTTTAACCGAATCAAGTTTCGTGATGGCCGGGAAATGGTTATGGTCAGAAGGAGACGGAATGATTTATTGGCATATAAAACCAGACTTTTATAGGACTGGAGGACTGTAATTAGGTCATCTAAAGTCATCAGGTCAGCTAATGTATCTGCAGAGGGTGAGTGCTTGGACCGATCATGAAAAACACACGTCTCATGCCTAGCTGCATTGCTAAAAATAGCCGGATATGAGAATGGCTCATCTTTTGCAGGTGCTCCCTGTTGGTACCAAAGGAAAATAATAATAAAAAAAAGCAAACTGATGAATCCAGTACCGGTACACTCTGTGTACAAAAGTGACACATGGAATTGTGCGGTTTGGAAGAATTTCTTCTATCTGAAGGCAAATCTGTGCTTAAGAGCCCCGCCCCCAAATGAGTTCAGAATTGGTCCTGGGACTCAATTATAAACGGCAAGTGTGAAAACACTTACCATTTAAGTTCCTTAAAGTTCCCAAGTAGGCTGAGCTCTTCACATTGCCGGGAACACTGAGCGTGAGACAAGAATACATCCTGGATGGGGCGCCAGTCCATCACAAGGCACCATGCATACACACATTCACACACTCATTCACACCTTGGGGCAGTTTATCTTAGCCAGTCCACCTATTAGCATGGTTTTGTGAGGTGGAAGGAAACCAGAGAACTTGAAAGAAATCCACATGAAGTGGACTAAGTCTTAATCAAAATGTTTTTAAAACAATTAAATATATAGGTATAAATATTCAATCATAGTGGTAATGTATATTTAGTGTGTATGTTTTCCAGTATTCCCATGATTCCCGTCAGGCTCCGGATTCCCTACAACCGTGACCAGGATAAAGTGCTTAGTGAAGAATGAATGAATGAATGAATGAATGAATGAATGCATGAATACACATTTGCATATACAGTTTCCTCAACATTGGAAAGCTTTCCCCAAATAATTATGAACAGTAGACATACGTAGTAATCTCTGTTCTGACTAGTGACACATTTATACACATTATATTTATGTGAAGTAAAGCCGCAATGATGGTAGCAGTAACTCATTATATTATTCTTCCTATTGCCCAGTGTGATTCATTTCGGGTCGCAGCACGAGAAACTTCAAAGCTTACTCTGCCCTGTTTTTTTTATTTTCCCCCTTCCAATTATTCACGAAGGTCTCAGGAAAAAATGCACGGTGGGAGGACGAGACAAATAATTAGAATAAGCCGGATATGACAAGTAGCAGAAATTCAAGAGGAATATATCATAACAGTGGAAAAACTAGGTTGTGGTTTAAAAAAAAAAATAAGAACAGTGACGACTGGGATCATATAATCGTACATTATCTATTCTGCTGTGTTGAGAGTGAATCTTCACTCCGGGGCTCACGCTCTTTCTAGATTTAAGGAAGTGCTTCGAGCGCAATTTCCCTTCCTTGCACTCCTATTAGTTGCCTATTCTGGGTGCCAGCTAAACAGGACAACGTTCTCTCTGCATGATGTGATTAATTCAGCATTGCCTCAGAAAACAGGCATTTAAGTTTAGCATCCCAATTCAGGTCAGACAACAGAGCGAGACGTTCAGAAAAACCCAAACGGCTGCATAACCCTAGCGCAGACATTTTAATGGACACATTTTTATGCCGTATTGATATCATATCAGTCAGGGGCTTTGAAGATGCTGCCAGTGTTTAAACGACATGCAAACAATATGCGAACGGCCATGCCAAGAAACAAATTAGGAGCTAAGCTTGAGGTTTTGACGTAAATAGAGGCATGGTGTAAGATTGATTTTAAAGCCTTAGACCAATATAACTTCTGGTGGGACTGCAGACAAATGAGGGGCTTAAACCAAAGCCCACTTCATCTTCACTCAAACACACACACACAGCCACCATCCTTGTTTACAGCGAGCCGTGTGAGGAATGAAAGATGTGAGGGCCACGTCGTCGTAAATCTGCCACTGCTCAGCTTGAAGCTGCCGAGTGGGACCCACAACTCTCCGGCAAGTGTTCATCAATCAATCGGCGCAATTAATAATCGTCCTGGAGTGAAGATTCACCAATAAATCGTCCAACTCCATCTCACTCCTAGTGGGATAAAAGACTGAAGTCAAATCCAATATATAATTTTTTTTTTTTTTTTGCAGTGGACTGCTGCCTCATTCAGCTCCATTCTCTTCTCTGGCCTCTTTTTCGTGCTAGGATTCCTAAGCATAAAAGACACATCTCTCCGCCTCTGGTAGTACTTTTGTTTCTAGAATTTTCTCCTAATGCATTCTGAAAGGCCAATCAGGAAGCAGTCTGAGAAAAGGCGTCAAGGAAGTCCTAAAAGAGTGCTCGAGGACGACATGGCCCCAATAGGTTTCTGACTCACGAAACAAATGAATCACCAAAGAACTGAAAGGGCTGACGGGAAAATCTGCACTGAAATCAGAGAAGTCGTCTGTTTTCTTTGTCCATAAAGGCCACGTTCGAGGCTTAGCTGTCAGAGAGATGCAGTGCGGCAGATAATTTGTTTGACAGAGAGCCCGTGGAAGAGAAATGAGTGTGCACGTGAAGCTGGGATAAGTGACGCTCCTAACGCGGCAATGCTTCAGCGTCAGGGACCGAGAGCATGATGACGGCTGTCTCGGAGACACATGAGCACGGTTTAGTCGCACCACGGGATTACAATTCAAATGCATCACTGGGGGACCTGTTTAAACACAAGCTTTAGTTTGTTTTCTTTAGCTGCCATTTCAATTAATGAGATTGCTCTTGGTGAAAAAAAAGAAAAGTTCACATTGGAATGGAAGTGCAGTAAATCAGAACTGCTTCCTGAAGCCAATCAGTCGAAGTGTGTGTCGGAAAGCTTGAAAAGCTTTTGACACGAGAGCTGACGTTAAGGATTTCAATCAATCATTTCATTTCGAGTGTGGCGAGCTTGAATAGGTCCCACAGGAAACACAGCACAGACAAGAAGAAGGATGGAAAGATCCAGAAGAGAGGATCAAGATAGTGAAATATGGGGTTAATTGGATAGAGAACAGTGTGATCATTTACAGAACTGTCAACAACAAAATAATGGAATATAAATGATTATACATAAATCAATCAGTTAACCATGATTAACCATCAGCAGATAGAGAGGTGGCTTAAGAGGACTTCTACGCTGATCTGAGTTTATGGGATCATCCATCATGTGAACGATTCAGTAATCATCGTCATAAAAATTCTCCTGAAGAGAAATCTTTACACCGAAATTAGGGATTTATACTTTTATGTTGGAAGGAGTCTCCAGTGTCAGCACTTTGTAACAGTCATAAGTAAAAGCTGTGACTTTACGTTTTTTGGACATCTTCAGGACAGAGGAGTTTATACGTCATAACTTCAAGAGAAAGAAAAAATAGAGGATTGTTTACAGCTGCTATAACAAAAGTGAGAACAGGAATTAACTTGTTTCGTGTAAAATATACATCCATAAATGGATAAAAAGTACATATCACGTGATGTGGTATAAAAGGAATAAAACACATCACCCTGTCATTGACTTTTTTCCTATAACAGCATGCCCCCAAAGTGATTTATGCCCTATCTGTATATCTTTTATTCATCTTAAGACACATACTGTATGCATAATGTAAAGACACTGTAGAAACCGGTTAATGTGATAAATCTGAAGAAGAGACGCGTCTCTGCACCACTTTCTAAACAGAGACGTTCCTGAAAGAGAAACGTGGATTAACCGTGGACTATTTGCATTGTTCATACAATCAGCGGTTATAAACAACGTAATCAAGCTCCCAGTAGGAGCATTTCTCCCAGCACTTAAAGCATGTGGAAGGGATTATGTTCAAGACAAAAGAATTGATTAAAGCTGATTTGTGCTAAGGGGTGTGTGCAATTACTGAGCTTTGAAGGCTGAGCATTTTTTTTTTCTAGAGTTCAAGTCAAGTCAGTCATTGTACTTCCATCCATATGCATGTTATACCATATAAACTATCCGGTGCGCTATGCATGACAATACGGAGGAGTTATATACACAACATTTTTACATTTTTATTCATTTAGCTGATACTTTTATCAAAGAACGACTTACAAATAAGACAGAACACGATATATAGGGGTCCTGCTAAAGCACGTTCAGTGGCAGTGTGTTGGTGCTGGGATTTAATAAGGAATACAGTAAGGAGTAAAACACTCTTTGGCCTGCTGTTATAGGAAAATAATCAGCAAAGGGGTGTTATGATAAAGTGGAGTCACTGTTACCACCCAGATGTTAATTTTCCTATAACAGCACATCTCAAACTGTTTTATTCCTCTTTTACCACAGCAACTTACAGTAAAGATACGAACTCATAAACTAGCATAATTGTAAAAATGTTAACTTACAAACTAGCATTATAGTAAAGAGGTTAACTCACAAACTAGCATTATAGTAAAGAGGTTAACTCACAAACTAGCATTATAGTAAAGAGGTTAACTCACAAGCTAGCATTATGGTAAAGAGGTTCATCCATAAAACTAGCCTTACAGTAGAGTGTTTAATCTACAATCTAGCATTACAGTAAAGTGATTGAACTAAAACCTAGCATTACAGTAAAGATGCTAATTCACAAATGAGCATTTTGAAAAAGAAGTTAACTAACAAACTAGCAGTGCAATAAACAGGCCAACACATGAATAAGGATTGTAGTAAACATGCTAACCCCATCTAGGATTGTAAGCTATATAGTAAGTTTCTGAGCTGTTGTTAGTGAGTTTGAAGATTAAAAAAATCAAATCAAATCAAAACACCTAACACAAAGCTAAATTTCGGTCTAATTGAAAAAAATATATGTATAAAATTATATTTGGATTGTATGCAGGTATTAATTTTATTAAGTGAAATCCTATTTGGCTCGTGACAACAAAATAAAATTAATATTAAATAAATCATTTCTCCTGAACTAAAGAAACAACAGGATTAGTGTTCTGACTGTAAGAGATAAATCGAGCTCAACAAGCAAACACTGTGGATAAGTTCCTGTCAGAAGAAGCTTTGCACTAATTAACCTTGAGCGACTGGGTTACAGGTCTGGCTGTATAATAAAGTGCTGCGTGTGCGTGTCAGGCCTTCAGTTTGTGTAAATGTGAAATGGGATGAGGAACAAGGCACTTAAACCTTTGCTCTCACTCCTCCTCTGCGATCACGGCCCGTTACAAACGGAGTGATCAAACCGGTGATCCTCGGACGATATGGATATCAGCGCTGCAGGTGCATCAATCTTTCAGCTCACGTGTTAGAACTTTAAGTGGGTCATTAAAATTCATTAAGTGGCTCTCTTCCAAAGGGCCGCTGGGTTCATTAGATTTGCAAAATGGTGTTTCTGTAAAAGTATCTAGTACCAGCATATTTTACATGACAGTATCTTCAGGGCAAAAGGGAATATCCCAATTCTCCGACTAAACAACACACACACACACACGCACACACTCAGATCTGCCGCCTGAATAGCATTTCACCTGGACTGAGTGGCGTGTTTATCTTCATAATTAACACTCTGACTTTGTTGGTTTAAATGTCTTTCATTGCTCTATTTTCACTTTGATTAACAGCTTACTACATTACCCACAATGCTGTTGGGCTACCTGCTATTAGTCGTGCTATGGGATTAATGCTGCATTTGATGTCAATAAGCTAGCCAGCTAACTGTAAAGAGTGGTGTATATTTAGCTCCTTGAAATAGCGAACTGTATATGCTAACTCATTCAAAGGTTCAAAGGAGTTTCAAAACAATGCTACTTTGTTTACTATTCCTGTGAGCAGCCGTGTCGATTTGACTGAACATGTCACTTGCTGAACTCGGGGTCGAGGAAAACATCCTGAGATGGAATTCTGAGTTGAGGGGGAGTTTCCTTTGGCTTTTCCTAATCAAAGCTCAGGAATGATGAATTACGGCTGGAATTAGCCCTCGCTTCATCTCTACCTAAAGAGAGCAATGCAGCAGTGCTTTAGCCCTTTAGTCTGTCCAGCTCTTTCACCTGCTAAATCTCTACATCACGCTCAAACAGGTCATCTTTCATGCTAATAACGCTGTCAGCGACATCGCGCTCGTCATCCCATAGATCGCAAACTAGCCGAGCCATCTTGAATAGCTGCATTGCATTGTGGGACTTTGAGTCCAGAGTATGCACCAACGTCTTCAGTACTTCTACACTGGATTTCTCTTTGATGTGATGTTAAAAATATGACGTCTCTGGAAAATGATGAGTAAGAAAAGAAGTTTTGTATTTAGGAGCTCACAGCGGAACCTGACCCGTCTGAGATCTTCAAAATTCTTTCCTCCTCTTAGACGCCATTGTAACTGCGTTAGCAATCGCTACCTTCACACGAGAGCAACGAAAATATAGCACCAACCAACAAATTAGCACCAGACTATTAGCAGGTCACAAATATTTCAATCTTATATTATCTTATCTTATATATCTTACCATATATAATGCGTTTCAGGGTGGAGTTTTTCTTCAGTGGCCACACGGTTATGAGTTCAAATCCCAGGATCTACTCGATGAACGTACAGTATGGAAGGTTCGGGGAATTATTTATGTAATGTTTACAGTATATACTATGAATATACAATGCATACACATCAAAGAGATCTTTGGAAAGTCCAGCAGGAGACATGACAGAGCAGTTTAAGAATATAAGTGATATATATTTAATAATTCGTCCTCACGTATAGTCCACAAAATGGAAAAGCCACGTGGGAAAGTCTCAATATTTAATATCTGTTTAAATAAAAACTCCCCTTGAGTTATTTTTTAATGATGGTGTAACTAAACAAAAGCACATCACTGTCCTGCTGAAGTTCCCTCATGACCCATGACAGATCTCCTACAGTACCAGTGAAACCTTTCTTTCTCTCCCTCTCTCTCTCTCTCCAGTGAAGCTAATGAACCGTTTATACTGCTGTGGGTTCAGTTCGGCTCTCTGCAGCAGCCACATGCGCAATACACACACACACACACACACACACACACACACACACACACACACACACAGCCTAGTTTACCACCTCATCCCTGAGAGAGCAGAAACCGATCTTTTTTTCACATCTGCATGTTGTAATGATTGTTAAAATCACCTACAACTTTTTTCCCTTTTTTTTCCTTTATTGCAAGATAAAATGCCAGAATTTTTTCTTTTTTTTTTTTTTTTTTTTCAATTCAATTAAGATTGAAGTTAGGATCATCTCTCAAAGGGCTCAAATCTCTCAAATATAGTTTGGATTTTAAGAAGATTTTTCACTTAGTTTAGATTTATGTATGTATGCATGTGTGTATGTATTTATTTATTTACATATTTATTTGTGTTTTTTCCATATAGTACATTTTATTGAAAGATAAACTGCCAGAGTTTTTTTTTTTTTAAAAAAAGAATCCAAATTTTTGTTTGTAAAATTAAATTCAGTTTTATTTACTTTTTTTCTTAGTTTGGATTGAAATATAAATTGTTGTGGTTTATTATTTTTTTTTATTTAGTGAATTTTATTGAAAGATAATTTTAAATCAGTTCTGTTTGAGGAGCACCAAACCTCTGTGGTATTGTTGGGCAAATTGCCTAAACACCTTCTTATTTTCACTCTTGGTGAAACTGATCCATCTCCTCGACACGCTGGGTCTCAGTTAGAAGCAGCCCGGGGAGGGAAGGGTCACCTTGCTCCAAAAACCACAACACGGGGAAAAAAAAGAAACGTTAGGCCTGTCATTTATCTGAGAGTACAGATCATGTGATCACCTGCTCTCATTATGCATAGTCTTATGCTTACAGTATTACACATGATGCATTAACTTATGATTATAATATTACACATTATTCATTATCTTATATTTATAATATTACACATCATGCATGATGAAGTGACGTGATGTGCAGGTCAGCGAAAATGCACAGCGATGATCGCAAAATGATCACTATCGTGAATATTTATATGACCCTTGTGCCCAAATTATGTTATTCAGTTGTGTTTATGGAATAATTAGGGTTGTATTTGAGAAAATAAAGTGATATAGTACAAACACACACACACACACACACACACTGCAGTGAGTGGAGAGTCTTTGGCAGGCTTGCATCTGTACCCGAAGGACATACTCTGTAAAACAGATGGTCAGCAAAAACAACCCGATTCTGTCACACACACACACATGCTTAGATAGGTTGTGTGAGTCAATGCAGCACATGCTGACCACTCACAGCTGGACAGAAGAGAGAGAGAAATAGAGAGAGAGAGAGAGAGAGAGATGAAACAGAGCTTTATAATAGCTGTATCTGACTTCATTAACAATGCTAGAAGAACATTAATACCCATAATTCCTCATTTCCGCAGAATATCAAGCCGAAGTGGACTCCACATTGAGAAGAGTTTGCTGTAGCTCTAGGCTGCTGTTCCACCCACGGAGGGTGGAGCAGTGTCGCCTCCCCACCAGCCTCAGCTCCACCGGTGCCACCGACTCACCAGCTTCTATAAATAACTAACCTTTCATTCATTCATCCAACGAAAAGAGGCTCAGAGAAGGCCTCATGCAGAGGCGCCTCACAGCAGACTGATCCAGAGGAAACATTATCAGAGTGGAGGAAATTTGAGTTATAAAAGCACACAGGATCAAGGGTTTAACCCATTCATGCAAATGCTGGAATTATTCATTTTGTATATGAATATATTTTATAAATACACTGAATCCAAAAAAAAAAAGAACAAATTCAATCAATGTATTCAGATACATTTTTGTTAGTATTTGGCCTATCT
Organism: Pangasius sanitwongsei; assembly: GCA_037576675.1. Lineage (NCBI taxonomy): Eukaryota > Metazoa > Chordata > Actinopteri > Siluriformes > Pangasiidae > Pangasius > Pangasius sanitwongsei. The sequence continues at coordinate 2,046,630 of CM075019.1, forward strand.
ATCTATCTGTCTATCTATCCATCCATCCATCCATCCATCCTGAATTTTGCATATTTAGTTTGCAAAAGGGTAACCAAATTTTTTGAAAACAACAAAAGAAGAATGGGGGTAAGAATTTTATTTTTTTTTAAATCATACTATCGTATATATGGATAATTTTTGGATATATGTGAACTTTTTTTTTTTTCATTCAAAAATACTCTGACCCAGTCGTCCAGCCATCACAATTTGGCCCTTGTCAAAGTCGCTTAGATCCTTACGCTTGCCCATTTTTCCCTGCTGCCAACACATCAACTTCAAGAACTGACTGTTCTTCAAGAACTCTGCTTCATCACAGCACTCTGTCGCTGATTATTTTCCTATATAAATCATTATACAGAGTGTTTTATTCCCTACTTGTTGACTCTGAGCCGTTCTCATCTCCTGCTGTTTTGTCTGGGTGAAGATAGCAGAAGATCAGATGAATCAGAATGATGGCTGAGGTAGAAAGCTGAGCATTTGTTCTTTAAGAGCTGATTTTTGCTTAGACAGCATGAGGTGTCAAAGCTAGAAGCGTACTTTATAGAAGTGACCGTTCCTTTCACCTGCGCTGACGACAGCACAGACCACTCTGTCTCTTCACGTTCCATCACAAAGAGAGAGAGAAAAAAAAAAAACGCAGAGTGACAACCGAGTGACAATCCTCCATTATTTACAGCTTCAGCATCTCCATCAGGACTGCCGCCGTCACAAACCCGTCTTCTGTACGGTTTATCCTGGAGTGATCGTGGCTGTGCACTACTCTCAAAAAAAGGACCCTAAAACAATGTGTTTCTCTATCAGAATGGGTTCCAAGTAGAATTGTAACACTTTTCCAAGACTAAGAACCTTAAAACAAAGTGTTTTCCTATCAGAAATGGTTGCAAGTAGAACCCTGACCCCTTAAGAACCCTGAAACAAAGTGCTTCTTTATCAAAAACAAACCCTAAAACTAAATATTTTCTGATCAGAAAATGGAACTCTAACCCATTTCGGAGGCTCAGATCCCTAATACAAAGTATTTTTATATCAGAAATGTTTCCATGTAGAACCTTAACTATTTTATCAGGCTAAGAACCTTAAAACAAAGTAGTTTCCTGTTTGAAATATTTCCAAGAAGAACCATAACTCCTTTAGAAGGCCAAGACGCCTAACTATTTTTGGAGGCTAAGAACCCTGAAAGAAAGTATTTTTCCATCAGAAATGGTTTCCAAATCGAACCTTCAGCTTTTTGGAAGCTAAGAACCCTTAATTATCCAATAAACCGTGAAAGAACCCTTTTATTTAAGATTGTATGTATAAACGGGATAAGTGTGTGGTACGAATGCCTAATTATTGGTCAGTATTTTCCTTTTTAATAACTAGAACCTTGGTACTTTAGTGTTTTTTTTTACAGGTTCATCAGATAATTAAGAGTTCTTGACTAAGCAGAAGGGTTCTATTTGGAATTATTTCTGATAGGGAAACACTCGGTGGTATTTAGTATACTCTTGAGGGGTTCTTTAAGCGTTCGTTGCATAATTGGTTCATGGTTCGTTGCTTCTTTCTTTTGTTGTAGCCTTTTACATAGAACCTTTAAGGGTTCTGAATAGAACTCATTTTTGGAAGAGTGTACCAAATGTACCAAGTGCCAACACAGTTTAGCTAAACATTTGGCAGGTTCTAAGTACACTACTGCAAATTTGTGTTCTGTTTGGACCTCTTTCTAATAGGAAAACACTCTGTTATAGGTTTACTTCATGTCTGTTTGCTTGTGCTTAGACTTTAGATCCTTAGATGATGGACTTTCCTGTCTTAACCTGCCTGCCGGTGCTCTGACCGCTGCTACACAACCTGACACTGCTTTCTGGAAAAGCCTCCGTGAAAAGACTTTTCTGTTGCATCCTGTCACCTCAGGTCCCTGCATGACAAATGCACCAACATGACAGTGCTTCCTTTCATGCCTCATCTCCTCAGCCGAGGCCCGCAACACCACTCTCAGAATGCGAACGCAAGCGAAGGCGCGCCATTTCAATTCAATCGCCCTCGCTGCCTGAGAGCGCATGTCAATATTCGATCCATAACGTCGCTTACAGGATGAGACAATCCCATAAAATGGAAAAACAGGCATCAGCACTTTTTTCCACCAGCTCCTGACGTGATGGTACGCAGCCCGCTGAGCAACGCCGCCCATTACTCAACCCGAACCTCGCTCGGCAAGAGCTCAGAGAAGCGCAAAATCAATGGGATGTAATTTCTTCTGATGTTCTGGGGAAAGAACGAGAAAGCGAGGGAGGGATGTGCCACCTACACATCCCAGGAGAATGTGTGACCACCAGCGCAGTGGAATCCCAGACACCAAAGATACAGAGTTAAGCTGAAGTTTGAGTCCGAGAGTGTTTATTCAATTCTGAATAAAAAAAAAAAGAGACAGCTCTCAGATGAAAAAGTAGCTGAAAGATAATCCTGTGCATCCACATTTATATGCAAAGAAAGAAGAAATTGGAACAGAAAGTTAAAAAGTGAAAATAATTATTACCTTAGATGATATACCTTAGGCAGATGTACTACAACAGCAGAAGACCACATTGGGTTCCACTCCTACCAGCCAAAAAAACAACTTGGGGAAAAAAACAAAGTTGGAAAAAGACTAGACGATATTTTTCCAATCCGTCCAGCTTCCGTGACCCTTCCCCCACTGCAGCCTCAGCTTCCTGTTCTTGGCTGTCAGGAGTGGAACCTGATGTGGTCTTCTGCTGTTGTAGCCTGTCTGCCTCAAGGTTTGACATGTTGTGAGATGATTTTCTGCTCACCACGGTTGTAAAGAGTGGTTATTTGAGATACCATACCATAACCTTCCTGTCAGCTTGAATCAGTCTGCTTGTTCTGACCTCTGACCTCTCTCATCAACAAGGCGTTTCCGCTCGTTAGCGCTCACTGCTTGTTTTTAGGTTTTCACACCATTCTGTGTAAATTCTAGAGACTGTTGTGTGTAAATCCCAGGAGATCAGCAGATTCTGAAATACTCAGACTGGCACCAACAACCATGCCACTGCCAAAGTCACTGAGCTCACTGAGATTTTTTTTTTTTTTAACATTCTGATTTTTGATGTGGACATGTGTGAAACTCTTGACCTGCGTCTGTGTGGTGTGTTTATGCCTTGCCTTGCTGCCACGTGATTGGCTGATTGGATAATTGCATCTACGAGCAGGTGTACAGGTGTTCATAATTACACTCATTTGGACCAATGAGCAAAAAGAGAAAATAAAACTCATATATATATATATATACTTATATAATTCTTTTATAATTATCTGTGCACTACAAACTATACCTTTAATCAAATACAATGGAGGCATGAATACAACACTGTAAGAGAGAAAAAAACACATGTAAGCATAATTTCAACACTTAAATTTTCGACGCTAAGAATTCATTCAAAACAACACATTAATTTATCAATGCAGAAGTTTATTTGGCACTTTAATAGTTCATTCAACACTCTGAGTGCTAATAATTTGACAAAAATGAGACACTGAATTAGCTCTGCTAAACGGAGCCTGATCCAATGAATCACTTAAATGACTCTTGAGTGTAGCCTTATGCCATTTTGCAAACAATAAACGCACAATTACAGTCGAGGCTGGTCTCTTTCATCGACCAATCATTGGGCTTGAAACCTGTGCAGCATCAAGTATAGAACACTGTCGTCAGCCAGCACCATAGTGCCCAAGGGTCCTGGGTGACCTCAAACAGGTGAGTGACGTGCGTCGCTATGCCCTCTGCAGCCATAAAATCTCTTCGGCTTCAACACACACTGACGTGCACTAAACATCATGCAGAAGATTTACAGTAATAAGGAATAAGTCTTATCTGATCTGTGCGTCAGAATGAATGCCAAAGCACAGGTTTAACCCATGGCGTTGACTCATCCATGCCATAAATACCTCTGCTTTGAACCAGGGGCCTTATGGGATATGAAAGGAATTCAGATCAGTGGCACGGTGTGTAAAGAACAACATAACAGGTGTCTTGCTAGCATCATGGAAAGCAATGAATGCTAAACATACAGCATTTTTCCATCATATATTAATAGACCGGGCGCTATGTCGCTAGCTTAAGCCACGCCATAATTCACTCAGCTCTAATCCGCTGGTTCCAGTATAATTAACAAAGGGCTACGTTCTGTAAACGGTCACATGGTACGACAGCTCAATCTCAAATGCTAGTTAGAGCTCTTGGAAGACAATCAGCAATTTTAAAACCACTTTTTTTTTTTTTTTTTTTTACAGTCCTTCAAATGGAGTCAATTAGCCGACTGTCTTCAGGTTTGCACTGGAGGCAAATAGAGTTAACATGTAGCTAAGCAACACCATTTGCACACATAAACATTTTTATGACATTTACTGTATGACCTTTTGTCCATTTTTAACAACATTTCTGTCAGACAGTGTCAGAAACCACATCAGCAGGTGTGTCAACACCACGAAGCCGACTGAGGTGATTTAGGAATGGAGTTGTTAGCCGGAGATGCCAACACGTACAGTTTAGCCAAAGCAAGATTTGCGAGACTCCTGAAAGTTATTCTTGTCTGTTTTTTTCCCCACCAAGATTGTTGTGAAATTACTTTGCAGCTAAAGCAGTCCAAAAACAAATAAAATACACAGAAGAAGAAATATTTCACGCGTGGGATTTTGCTAGATGCTTTGTTAGATGCTAGTTTAGCTTAGCGCTGACTTTATGTAGACGAGCTTATGACATGCGAGTTCATAAGTCTTGAGTGGTTTTTGCTCTGCTGTGCTCTTACTGTTGCTTGGTCAGATTTAAAAAAAAAAAAAAAAAAAAAAAGCCATGTAAAAAATTCTGCTTTTCTCTCTGCTTAAGATTTGCTTGTCAGCGCTGTTAAGCTCTGTGTTAGCGACATTAGCCTTGTAACTCAAACGCAAAATTACAGAAGCACACTTCCTGTGTGAGCTGATTGACTGCGTGTACAATTACAAGGAAATTGTATACGTACATTTATTTTTGACTGATTTTTTTTTTTTAAATCGAAATGAATAGATGATCCCTGGCTTCTGTAGCATTATAAATGATCGCTGAAGATAATGTGACAGCTGTCCAGTTCAGCACACATTAACAGACTGCTGTCAAACAGATGCTGTTCATTCAAACATGACTTCATGTCTCTGCTGCCCATCGAGTCTATATTTCAAAAGTTCAATAATTACAGTAAATGTCAGCGATTTGTCAAAGCTGTAGTTTAATTAAGCTGTGATGGAGCAGATTTGTCAGTTGTGATCCGTGCAGTGATTTGTTGAGTTTATAGATTTATGATGGATCGATTTAACACGTCTGTTTCTCAATAAAGAGCATCAAGAAGGATTATTATTATTAGCTTCAGGCAAGAAAAGGATCCAGTCTAGAACAGATTACTCTAGGTCCTGCGCTGTGCGATCACAGATATTGACAGTGCCTTAACTCTGATCTGATTTGACGTTAATGCTTATTCAGTAAAACACTGCTGAGATCACATTGGGTGCCAATACTTAAGCACTTATTTGTGAACACAAATATTGTGACATATTGTGAAAAGTTACAGCCATACAGGTCAGTTTGCAGGTGTATCGTTACTCACTGTACCCTGTCTGTTGCTGTGCACAATGTATTGGCACCCTTTTTATTTGTGCAGTTTATTTTCAGTACAGCACTGACACCAAGAATCCAGTTTCCCTGAACAAAAAAATATAATAAATAAATAAATAAATAAGTATTAAAGTGATGTAAGTAATCTTTTACATAAAAACTAATGTGCAGTATGGAAGGTGTGATGCTTATACTTTATTTCTAACACAAAGCTGCTTGAAAAACACAGACGCTAACTGCTTGGCTGAAAGTTTTGGTTTGGTGATGTGTCGTGGGTCGAGTCGTGGCTGAAGACTCTTTTAAGTTTTTGCTGAAACAGTGTTGTGTGTGTGTGAACAGTGAAAATTCTTTAATTCTCAAAAATCATACATTTAAATAGTTAAATCAAAAAAAACACCTTCAATGTTTAACTAGCTTTAAGTATCTGCCTTAATTTATTACTATTTTTATTATTGTACTTTCACTATTTTATTCTTTTATTTTAAATATTTAATATTGTTTTCCTCTTTTCGCTACTCTCATTGCTATTACATATTGCAATACTAATTACTGCACTATTATTATTTGCCTATTTTACTAAACACTACTTCTGGCTTATTATTTTAATTTTTTTCCCTTTAAACTGTAAAGCATTTTTAGCTGCATTTTAAAAGTATGCAAGGTGCAATGTAAATAAAGTTCAGCACTATTAGTTACAGTTAGTTATTAGAAACAGTTCTAGCATGAATTTATAAAACACATTTAATAACAAAAACTATGTGAAGTATAATGTTATATTGTTAATAAGAATCTAGGGCAAGAGTTAACTGAATAACGTGAAGCAAAGAGCAGTGACTCTGGCCAGTTGTTTTGGGGGAAAAACAGCAAGGAGCCGTTTGGGAGTCAAAAGAATCGGTTCTTACAGGTGAGCTGAGCCGATTCCTGACTCACTGAATAGAGGGGGAATGCCCTTTACGATTTTGAATGCGAGTTGTGTTTCTATACTGCCACCTGCTGTACAACTCTGAGCATCGACCACAAAAACAACCAGCACATGCAGGAATTTATTTAAAAAGAAAAAAAAAAAAAGAAAGCGCAGGACAACAATGAAGCGAGAAGGATCAGTGTTCACATTTTGTATTTGTGCTTCAGCAAACAGCAACATCACCGAAAGATGAACAAATTCAAGAACAAACCTCTAAAGAAACTCCACTCCTAACTCTAGTAGTAATAAGATGAGAACTAAAAGAACGCATGGAACTAGTCGCGTATCAGGTGATAAAATAAGGGATACGGAACTGCGCACACACACACACACACACACACACAGAGACAGTCTCACACTCGTACACACACTCTCATACACACACACACACACACACACACTCTCACAGGCTCAGGGTTATACATGCTGTGCAAAGTTAAGATCACTCTCCAAAGCCAGAGCAGGTGTGTTTTATGCCGTGTGTTTGCTCTCTCCGTTTTCAACAATCTTCCTCTTCTTCTCTTCTCCTTCAGTTTTGAAGACGTTCGCTCTGTAAAACTTGAGCTCTTTGATGCTCTCTTGAATGTCATCCAGCGCTCTGGAAAGGCAGAAAGAGCAGCAGTTACAAACCACACACTCAGGAAGTGTCTCGAATCAATATCTGTAGTGCACTAGCAAAGCTTCAGGGTGAGTGTAGAGCACTAATATTAACAATGTGCTCAGAGCTGAGGGGCTAACAGAACCAGCGGCGATCTGAGGTGTTTAAAAATGGCTGACACCACAAGCAAAAAGTTTAAAGCAGTAATTTTAGGCTGTAAAATGGGTGTGGCCTTTGTGTCTCAGTCCTAGAAAAGCGGAAGTGACCCTTGCACTTTGGTCACTATGGAGGCGTGGCCTGTCTTTGTCTCAGTTCTAATAAAGGAGGCGTGTCCTTCGTGCTTCAGTCACTATGAAGGAGGTGTGGCCTTTGTGACTGAGACTCAAAGGCCACGCCTCCTTCATAGTGACAGATGCAAAGGTCACGCCTCCTGCATAGTGACGGAGACTCAAAGGAAACGCCTCCTGCATAGTGACTGAGAGTCAAAGGCCACGCCTCCTCCATAGTGACTGAGAGACCACGGCCACGCCTCCTCCATAGTGACTGAGACTCAAAGGCCACGCCTCCTTCATAGTGACTGAGACTCAAAGGCCACGCCTCCTTCATAGTGACTGGGACTCAAAGGCCACACCTCCTCCATAGTGACTGAGACACAAAGGCCACGCCTCCTTCATAGTTGTGGCCTTTGTGTCTATGCTAGTAAAGGAGGCTGGTCTCTGTGTTTCAGTACCAGTGAAGGAGGCGTGGCCCCAGTGTGTCGATGCTAGTGAAGAAGGCGTGGCCCCAGTGTGTCCATGCTTATGAAGGAGGTGTGGCCTCTGTGTGTCGATGCTTGTGAAGGAGGTGTGGTCTTTGTGTCTCAGTCATAACTGTGCCAAGTAAAGAAGGCGTGGCCTTTGTCTCTGTGCTAGTAAAGGAGGTTTGGCTTTCATGTCTCAGTGAAAAAGACGCAGCCTCCGTGTCTGTCAGTCCCACTAAAGGAGGTGTGGCCTTTTTCCAGTCCCAAAGAAGGAGACGTGGCAGAACAGCTCTAAATCACATGGTATTAACTTACTGGCTGATTTACGTCACATTACTGATGACGTGTGGAGAACTGCTGTCCTTTTAAACACTGACCTGTGTGAAGCTTTCTTCTGAGGCGCATGCTTGTACTCGCCCGGAAACCAGCGTCTGAGGGATAAAAAGGACAAAAGCAACACACTTTTACTTTAGAGTCACAATTTAATCTTTTACAAATACACTGCCAAATTCAGGCCTCCAGACAGGCAGTGTTTACGACAGCTGTGTGTGTGTGTGTGTGTGTGTGCCCCAATAAAAAGCATTATTATTATTCACTGCTCGCACCACTGCTCAACTACAACACTCCTGATGGATACAGAGCTTATTCATCATGTTCCACACATCACAGGTCACTAAAGTTCATGTAGAAAAGCAGCACTGGCCACTGCGTAATCACACACACACACACACACACCCACACCCACCTGCAGAGCTCCTTGACCGTGCTCACGTCGATGATGCGATAGTGGAGATGACGCATGAACTGGGGCATGTACTTGTCCAGAAACTTCTTATCAGCGTGCACTGAGTTTCCTTGGAACACACACACACACACACACACACACACACACACACACACTAAATGACTGAACAGTCACAAACACCTAAAAAAACAGAATGGTAAAAGAGGCTGCGTTCCTTTTTTTCCTCAAATGGTTGTGTGATGATGAACATGAAGACTGTGTGCGTCTCTGTGTGTGTGTGTGTGTGTGTGTGTGTGTGTTACCTGCGAGAGGACACTGGCCCGGAGGTGTGTGCTGTCTGATGAAGGACAGGAACTCGTACTCGGCCTGCTGGAGTGAGATCTTACTGTCCCGCACCGCCTGTGTCAACCCTGACTGAGCACACCGAACAGGAGCGCATCGTGACACACACACCCTGAACACGAAATACACGTTTGATCACGTGTGGATTATCATGAACTCGTACGTACCTTCCCATGATGCTCCTTGCACCAGTCCGACATGCTGTCGAGCAGCTCGTCCGGCTGGTTGATGATCAGATTAGGTCCCTAAAACAATAAATACAAAACACCTCATGCAGTCCTACCACCTGTCTGAAGAAAACAGGTTGAATTGGAACACGCCCCACTGTCGAACCTCTGCACCGAGCTATTTAGCACTCCTTTTGAGTTCGCCCACACCCCAAAGCACTCTTTCCAACAGTCTTAATGTATGTTAAAACACACTAATGGGAGTTGTTTTACACGTTGGAGCATCATTAATGTACGACTGCGTGGCTGCTTTGCATCACAGGTCTTCGTTCTTACCTCAGCGACGACGTTGAGGTCCGAGTCTGTGATGATGCACGCCATTTCAATAATCTCGTCCTTTTCTATATCCAGTCCCGTCATCTGAAATAAAGGCAAACGGATTACAGATTCCATTTGTGAATGAATCGTTATAAAGGCTCCAAGACTCTGCATTGTCCCTGGAATTTTTGACTGATGTTACGCTCGTGCAGGTCGTCACACACTTTATAAACTTAGATGTATATAAGGTAGGTTAACTCTAATAGTCAGCATTTTTAATAAACAATCATCAAAGTGGGTTCTCTAGTTACAGGTCAACACCGTGAGGATAAAATTGGGACGTGAGGATAAAATCGGGAAAATAAACTGGAAAGCACTAATGTAAGGGCACGGTATTGTGTGCACTTCGCTATTCTGTGTTCTTCAGCATTCCCTGTGCTTCGCTATTCAGTGCTTTTTGGTGTTCCCTGCACTACCCTATTCCATCCATTTCATTATTTTCTGCTCTTCAGCATTCCCTGCATTTCATATTCCCTGCGCTTCAGTATTCCGTTCTCTTTGGCGTTCCCTGCAATTCATATTCCCTGCTCTTCGATATTCCATGCTCATCGGTGTTCCCAGCACCTCAGTGTTTCCTGCACTTCGTATTCTGTGCTCTTCTCTGTTCCATGCACTTGGGTAAATCCTGCGCTTTGCTATTCCATGCTCTTCAGTGTTCCCTGCCTTTCATGTTCCCTGCTCTTCAGCATTCCCTGCTCTTCAGCATTCCCTGCCTTTCCTATTCCCCACTCTTCAGCATTCCCCGCCTTTCATACTCTGTTCTCTTCAGCATTCCCTGCAATTCATATTCCCTGCATTTTTCCTACGCTTAGCTATTCCATGCTCACCGCCCTTCTCTGCACTTCATATTCCGTGCTCTTCAGCATTCCTTACACTTCACCATTTCCTTCATTTCCTATTCCCCGCTCTTCAGCCTTCCCTGCCTTTCCTATTCCCTGCTCTTGAGCATTCCCTGCTCTTGAGCATTCCCTGCCTTTCCTATTCCCCGCCTTTCATACTCCGTTCTCTTCGGCATTCCCTGCAATTCATATTCCCTGCATTGTTCCTGCGCTTAGCTATTCCATGCTCACCGCACTTCTCTGCACTTCATATTCCATGCTCTTCAGCATTCCTTACACTTCACCATTTCCTTCATTTCCTATTCCGCGCTCTTCGGTGTTCCCTGCAGTTTGCTATTCCGTGATCTTCGGTGTTCCCTGCACTTTGCTATTCCGTGATCTTCGGTGTTCCCTGCACTTTGCTATTCCGTGATCTTCAGTATACATGACGTTTACCTGCTAACCAAAAAGTAGTTAAAACAGAAAAAAAAAAAAAGTATTTACTCTTGTATTGAACGTGCACTGGTGTGACTGTTAACAATTCCTTTTCCCACAGACTCTGTGCCTTTCTATAAAATCTCAGTAAATCGTGACAGAAGCCCTAAACGGTGTGAAAACACAGGGCCTGGAATGATTAAGCATTCCCATCAGCATGCAAGCGGACTTCTCCAGCAAGTCCAGATGTCAGGAAACAGAAAGAGTTTTACACAGAAAACACAATTACACAGGAAACAAATATTAAAATGCGGTTTCCCTAAACACTGACACCTCATACTGATAAGAGTGAAAAAGATGGAAGAGACCCTGAAAAAGAACAGATGGAAAACATTACATGATAATGAATCAGTCATGTTATAAATCAGCCCAAGTCCAAACACAGAGAATAAACAGTGGACTGAGCTACCTTTAGATCTACACATTCAGCATTTCCGAGGAACTAAAAATGTAAATTATTGATTATAAAAGTGATTTATTTACCTCTAAATCCACCCACACCATCCTCTGGCTCATAGTTTCCGCAGATGATGATGATGATGATGATGATGATGTGGAGAAAGAAGCTGACATTTCCGCTGGGTTTTGCAGCAGGAGGTTACAGAAGAAAGCTCTGGCTGTGTGATGATGAATTAATGAGTAAACCGTTAAATCTGGCTGCTGGAATTTAGTCCTGAAACATAAACCAGCAGCCACGCGACTGAAGACAGAAACCCGGCGTGTACACGATGCAATTCTCATCAGCGCCGCCATTCGGGCCAACTTCCGATCTGAACTGTCGTAAAAAAAAAAAAAAAAAAGAAGCCGACGATTTTCGGCAGGCCTTCTGGGATTTGTAGTTCAGCGGTAATTTTGTAGTTCAATCTATACTTTCCCTTTCTTTTTTTATTTTCGTTTTAAAAATCGCGTCTTGATGTATCTGGTTTAGTTCGACGTTATAAACTGTATTTACGCTTATGGGTGTCGCAAAATGGAAATGCTGTCACTTCCAAAATTATTGGCACCCTTCGTGGAAAATGCAAATAAATAACCAATGTAAAATAAATCATATATGCAAAGAGTGATATTTTCACCTTGATTATATAGGGTGTAATTTTAAAAACAGTTTTAATTCTATCTATCTATCTATCTATCTGTGTATCTATCTATCTATCCACTTTGTAAAGTGAAAATACTGTTATTTATTAATACGAATAATTTTAATTATAATAATCAGAATACTACTATTAATAGTAGTAGTAGTAGTAGTAAAAATAATAATATAATAGTAGTAATAAAAGAAGAAGAAAGAAAGAAAGAAAGAAAGAAAGAAAGAAAATTAGGTAATTTATTCAGTTATTCAGTGTGTGTAATTTTTTTTATTTTTATCTGATGGTTATTTTTGCCCATTCTCTTGAAAGGTGCCAATACTTATTTCATGCTTCATACTAATCAGAGTGCGGTTACAGCAAACCGTTTAAGATCCAGTCTACTATATTCTCTTTTTTATTCGAGAAAATTTACAGAACACTAAAACACTTAATACTTTAAATCTATAAACTTTCTCCAAGTTTGTTGTGCTGTGCTTCTGTTTATGGCCACAAGATGTCGCTAGATCATTACTAATCATCACCATCATCATCACCATCATCATCATCCACTCAGCACTTATTATACCTCCCTCATATCCTAAACATGCAACATCACAGACAAGAGGTCATTTTTAATCCAGATATTATCCAAGATGTATTATTATTTACATGATAAAGAAAATGCTGTCAAAACTGGAACACTGAGCTGTAAAATAGAAAACAAAAACCTTTTCTGCAGCAGTGTGTCACGTTCAGCTCACTGGTGAACACATCTGAATCTTCAGAATGAACCGATTCACACACTGAAGAGTCTCTGTCTGGCTCAGAAGCAAATCCAGCAGCCAGAAGTCCATTAGGGCCAACAGCTGGATGAGGAGTTTATTGGACAGCTGTAATGCGGAGACATTAAATTAGTCTCAGTCTACTGGACAAAACAAACAGCACTAATTACAGGTGAATGAATAGACTGGATTGATCTGGATATCCCAAAGCACGGACAGGGTAAATACCTTTCCCGGGTGTGTGCTTGAAATGAAATGAAAAATTTTATATATATATAACAGATAATATTAACATTGTCAGCATTATGACTCTATGAGTTTCTGTATGTGTGTGGCAATAATGTTGCCTTTTTTAAAGTTAAATATATTTAATTATACGTTTATTTCAATTATATTGAAAAGCACATATGATCATAATTTGGGCTTTAAAACTGGATTTCTCTGCTGAGTTAGCATTAACATTTACCAGACGAAAGCTTTTTAGAAATGAAACAGTATTTGAGTTTACACAGTGAATAAGCGTCTCTCAGTGTTTCTTTTAAATGTCTCAGAATTTTGACATTGTGAGCTTGACGTAGCTCTTGTTGAGTGTGTAGAGTTAATTATGGTACATTAGCCTTCTGCTAATTAGCGTTCTGAAAAGCAAGATGGTGGCGCGCACGGATGCAGCGGCTCCTCGATTCTTGAACCTTGCTAGCTGGAATGTCAAAACTTTGCTGCCCCATATCTGCAAAAAAAAAAAAAAAAAAAAAAAAAAAACCAAAAAGGCTGGCGCCATAAACGAACTGCTCATGATCGATGATTATTGAGATTCTATATTAATTACAGCTAAATACATATTAATTTAGCTTTAACAGTGTTATGATTATGTTGTGGTCATGTTACACAAACCTCCATTCACTTGTCTTTTAAAGAAGAGAAGTAAATGGATTCAAGTCCCGTTCTTGCTGTGATCTTAGCAATAGTGGCTAGCCAAATCAATCTCAGCTGTTCGACTGTGTTTGTTAGAGACTTGGTCTTTGCTTTCAGAGGCAGTCCTGCTAGTCGGCGTTATCTCCAGACACTCGCTCGCTCACACCGTTCACGCTACACGACGAGTGCTTATCAGATCTGCCTTGGCCTCTGAGGTCGCCGCGGAATAATGTCTAGATTTTAGCTCTTCTGTCCGAATTGGCGGGGAACGTCATATTTCAGATAAGACATGAATGAATTCCAGGCTTGAAGTAATCTCAGTGATACAGGCCAAGTCCCTTTTTCTCACGGTCAAATATGGCAGGAAGAAATGAACAGCAGCCGAGTGAAAACATGGACGAGTACATTGCAATGCATACAGTTCAGCTGAATAGTAACGAATTTGTTCTTGTAATGAGATCACTTTTATAAACTTCCTTTCTGCTGAAAGGTTTCTCTTTGACATCGAGGAGATTTAATAGTGATTCTCAGCTGTGTTTTTTTAGCTTTGAGACCAGTTTGTTTTATAGGACTCGCCCTTGGTTGCACACACCTGCACAGAATTGCTGCCTTGAAGCTTCTGGAAGGATGGTGATGGTATCTTCAGGGTTAGCAAGTGAGCACACTGCTTCCTCAATGTTTCGCTGATGAGTCCATGACATTTCCAGAGGGTTGAGCAGTGAGAATTGGTGTTTTGATGCCTGGGGTTCAGAAGGAAGCCTTCCTCTTCATCCAGAGCCACTGTCTGCTCTTCTAAGCGGCCTCAGAGAGAGGGGTTTAATGGCTTGATAATGAGCCTGGCCTCATACTCCTGACTCTTTTAGGTCATTTTCACACGTGGCTGTTTGCGCTGAGGGTTTGGTACACTTGGTGAAGTGAAAGTTGTTTTTGATCTCAGGAGAGTTCCAGTGAACCTAATACTGGTCCTCTTGAAAATCTGGGATTCGCCTAAAATCAAATTGTAGGGCGGTCCGCAACAGGCTTTGATGGCTTGATGGTGGGCCTGGCCTTGTACTGCTTACTCATGTAGGTCATTTTCACACTTGGCCTTTGGCACAGAGAGTTTGGTATGGTAGGAAGAGGTCCAGGGAACCAATCCCTGGTTCTCTTGAAAATCTGGGATTTGCGAAAACTGAAACCTATCCCAGTCTGCATCCTGTGTGAAAGCTATCCACTCTCAACACCAAAAAGTTGGCTACAAATCCTCAACTTCTATTTGATGGATTCTGACTCTCCAGCCAGGTTGTTGTGCGTCCACTGCAAACTCAGCAAGCCTCTTGCCTCGTCCACAGCATCCTCCAGGATAAACTCTAAACTGGACTACAGAACAAGGTCTAGCCTGAGGTTTGTTGAGGCGATCTCAGCTGGGAAACAGAGCTTCTGGTCCAGGTCAGCCAGCAACTTCTAGTTCTGGACCCTGTCTCTTTTGTAGCTGTGAAGTCCTTGGAATGATTCTGGCTTTTGCTGAGGTGAGTTACGGAAACTTTTCTGAAATTAAAGTGAGAAGTGAAAGAAAAGAGGTCATGCTCAGCATCAGCAAGATTGAAAAATATAGCGTCATGATCACAAGGCAAATGCTTCACCACTGCAAAACTTGTGAAGTTGTTACCTGGTGTGAAAAAAATTCTTTTTTTTTTTTCTGTTCACTGGTTAATTTATTGGAAGTTATTTTTCAAGTCTTGGCCAAATTAGTACTGTAGCAAAATAGTACTACAGCTATAATTGTACTGTTTTTTTTTCCTTTGCAGGTTGGTTTTTATAAACTTTTAATTGTGAAGGACATGATCATGTTGTGCAGGCCGGTCTCCAGGGCATGAGCAGTGGGAAGCTGCATGCCAGCGAATTCCCTTGTAAAGGAACCGCAGCTGAAAATCCTCCAACTGCGCCTGATAACAAGGCGATTAATGAGGCAGCAGATCCCGCTGTGGAGCTGCCGTGGGCTGGAGGGTCCACACGAACAACCAGCAGGAAAAAAAGATGAAAACTGATGAAAGCAGTGCATATGAGAAACTTGAAATCGGATCTAAACAGAGCCCATGGCCGCGAGGAATGCCCCTTGGAGAAGAATGGACGATTGCTCTCCAAGGAAAAATGATTACGAGAACATCAAAACAATGTGAACCCCAGAGCTCAGTGGATTTAAGTGCTGCAGGAGGTAGAGCAAAATTTAAACACAGAAACCATTTCATTGATGTTACAACACAAAGGCTGAACAATTTTATCCTGATTTACATACATCATGGTGCTCAAATTCTCAAATCGTAGTTCATCACGAATCACAGGTTTATATGAGTATTTGAATGTTTATATGGTTCTAAAACATTGTCGTTTCTTTAGTAACAACTCGTTCTGTTTACGGCTGACTCTCCACATTATCCTTGGGTAATCACTGGCAAATTGCTGTGGTATAAGGGGAATAAAACGCTTCAGGAGGTGCTGCTATAGGAGAATAATCAACTTTGGGGTTGATTACTTTCCTAAAATAGTACATTATTTTGAGTGATTTGCCAATGTCAGTCAATGGCTTGACATTACTAAGTCCCAAGTCAAGATGTTCTCTCACAAGCACACTGCACGGAAAAAAATCACTAAACTAAGAAGAACGTGGAAGAAGAGATTATAAATACGAGTGCTTTCAGGAAATAAAGTGATGGAGCAAAAGCTGTCGTGAAAAACCTGTCAAAAGAGCGAGGCCATAGAGGGCACGGCTCCTCAGCTCAATGACATGGATGCACGCTCATCGTTCTTTTTTTGAGATTAGAGGGAACAGCTGGAGAGAAGAAATTTTCCAGATGGAGGAGAGACTTCACACAGGCAGGAAATTGTGTCACTTGGACTGTCGCTTTGTGAAAACCTTTCCGCAGTGGAGCAGGACTCCACATGAAGAGAGCGCTGAACTGGAGACTTCTGTTCGTTTGATGAACTCAGCAGAGGTCCGGTGGTGAAATCACCCAGACTGGGCAGACTTCTGGTCCTTAATTTGGTCTGGCCTGCAGTCTCAGCTGCAGTCGTGACCTTCAGTGGTTTAGCCAGGAAATAATTTCAGATGGGAGGTGAGGAAATCTATTAAATAAATCCTCAGTAGTAGTAGTAGCAGGAATTTGTTATTTAATCATAATGTCTAATCAACCCGAGTCACCAGTAACAATAAAAACGTGGCCATTTTCACTGAAAATGATTAAAATAAGACACCAGTAATGAGGGGAAATGCCATTTTATCTTATAAAATGAGATCTCCACCTTCCACCTCCTCCATTTTTTCTTCTCCCGGAGTAAACCTCTGGTGGTCACCTCCCTATACCCCTGAGATACCAGATCAGACTGTAGCTAGCTGGCTTTGAAACAGAAATGCCTGATCCTGATCGGTTAATCATGCTTTTAACCATAGCAAATAATACCCAATTAAATATGATTACACAAACTGAGAGATGTGTTTATTTGCTGGTTTGAGGATAATTAAATATAGAGTCAGAATGATGCATTATAGTGCAATTCCTGTTCAAAACAACACTGAATAATATTTTTTGTGCAGCAGTTGTGCTATAATGAGGTTCATAAAAGGTATAGTATACTGTATAATGAGCTGTATGTTATGGTAACCATGGGATGGATAAAAAAAAAAAAAAAAAACAGTCCTGCCCACATGTCTGTTTGAGACCAATTATGAAATGGAGTGATGTAACTGAGGTTGAGGAACTGTCAGAGACAGAATTCATTTCTACATCTCTTATTTTCCCCCAGTGTTTCCAGTTTCGGCCACGCCCACTTTGGTTTTAAATCACGATGATGTGTTCATATAAGCAGTAATAAGACACACTTTACTAAATTCTGAGTTTACTTTTCTTTCATCGATGTCGTGCTATATTCACTTAGGTTTCCTACCTTACCCACAATGCCGTTCATCTACCTCCTGAGAGTGTTGATTTAGCCCTTGGTTCATCTCTAAAGAGAGTGATGCAGCGGCGCTTTAGTCCTTTAACCTGTCCAGCTCTCTCACCTCCTCATCTGTACACTCTGACACAAACTGCTCATAGGAATGACAAAACTACAACACCAACCAACAACTTAGCACCACAATCACGAAACACATCATTAATATTTCAATATAAACATATTTAATGTGGTTCAGGCCCGAGATTTCCTTTAAGGCGAAACAACAGAGAGGGTGAAGTTTTAAAACTGTCCCGTATTTTCTCCGATTTTTTTGATTCTCACTTCCTTGGATTCTCTCAGATTCATTGTTTTCCTCTTTCTCATATATTCTCCTTCTAGTTCTCGAATTCCTCTGACTTTCAGATTCTCTTTTTCAGGTATTCTCTCTCTCTCTCTCTCTCTGTGTATTTTCTTTCTTTTGGATCCTCTCTCTGTCTCTGATCCACACACACACACACACACACACACATGTATAAAACATTTTGTGGATGACTCAAGAACACCGGTCATTCCCTCTTTGTGCTTGGCCTCATTTAGTGCTCAGACACACTTTTCCTCCTACACACAAACACATACACAATTCATAATGACTATAATAAAAGAAAAAAAAAGTGATGAAACAGAGAGAAACTGCAGCCTCGCTTCCCTCAGGATATTGAATCTTTTTTATCTTTAAAACCTTAACACACACACACACACTTGTGCGCTTTGTCAAACATCTCACATTAACGCTTCTGATATAATTAATGGTCTTAAAAATAAATAAAGCCAAGTGGCTCTGTGAGAACATTTCACACGCCACAGATATTTCCCTGCTATTTTTCATTCTCTTTCTCATTCTAATTATGTGACCTTTTTTTTTTTTTAAACAATTCATTCATTTTTTATTTTTATTTTAATTATTGATCCATTGCTGTAGACTTGGTCTTCAGGAGCACCGCGATTGGTTGAAGTTTTCTTTTCAAACCACCACCCTAAAGCTGTTTCGGTGTAAACAGGAGTTATGTGTGAAATATGTTATATTTTGCGAATTATGACATCACTCAGCTGTCAAACAAACATAAAAGAAGCCCAAGAGCAAAGAGCGGGAACAGAGAGAGAGACAGAAAAGAGCATCCCGAAGAGAGAAATCAAACACACATCACCGTCGTACCACACGCTGCACTTCTGTTGTTTCCCGTTCCTCATGAGCTGAGTAAATTATCCTAAACCGCAGCGCTGTGAAATTCTCGAAGCTGATTGGTCAGAAGGTGTTGAATTATTGTTTTCTATAACAGCAGACTGACTCAGAGGTAAAGCTGTACATTTTCTGACATCTTCAGGATAGAGGAGTTTACACTTTACAGGTTCTCAGTAACACGACAAGCTGTGGGGTTTGTTTGTTTTTTTTGTCTTATTAACTTCATAAGAGAGAAAAAAAGAGAGGCTGGCGAGGGAACGGCCGTTTATAGCTGCTATAACGTAAGTGACAAGGAGAGCAACTTGTTTTGCAGATATTCCACAACACTGTAAACTAATCATGGCACATACATAAAAAGGCGCAACATGTCGTTCATTAATAAATGAAAAATTGCAGTTGTCGGCAAACTATTGTGGTATAAAAGGAAGAAAACACATTGTGTTGTTATTGGAAAATAATTTATATTTGACTGCACAACATGGAATGCTTTATTTGTCATTCATTCATACCTTTTCTTACAAATCAAACAAAATCCAACCCCACTGTCCTCGTACAGTCGAACTTACTCACCGGCTTACTGTCTCCACATATCTGCTCAGGTTCCTCTGGGTTCTCTGGTTTCCTCCCACCTCATAAAAAACATGCTGTTGGATCTTGATGAAGTTTAATGGTTCGATATAAGAAACAGACGTGTTGGAATTCAAGTCTAGTTTGCCGTTGGCGTCTGGTTCTGGAGTGGTGATGTTAAAAGGGACGTGGGAAGAGGAAGTCAATAAAGGAGTGATAAAACCTGTATCAAAATGCAGGGATTATCCTCGTCTCGATGGACCTTTTGTTTCCTGAGCAAGCTAATGTCCAACAATCCTCTAAAATATTAGGGATTACCGAGCTAAAGATCCAAAAAAAAAAGTCCAATAAAGCTTGGATTTAAGGTCTTAAAGGCTATTAGGGCATCAATCCTACACTTAGACAAAACGGATAAAACAAAAGGGACAGGGTGATGTAGGGATACTTCATGATCAGATCAGACCCAGTGTACACCAGGTCATTGTCTTCTGAGAGAATGATCCCGAATAACTCTGACGCAAGAACCACAAATCTGCTAACCAGCTGTTTTTATGTGATAAGTGGAAGCTATTTATGGTACGAGGCAATTACAGGCGTGTCCACGCTGATAAGAGGATGTGATTACACACTCGGGGAAGGGAACTGGGAAAGGCAGCTTAGGAGCGCCAGCAGAATTAATAACTAATGACTCAATCAATATCCACATGTCAATTATTCGACAGATCCATGAAACGAGACGGCAGTCGTCTCATTTAAAGTTAAGCACTCGGTTCAGCCAAAAAGTTGCCGTCATAAATTTATCTCAAAAATTGGCTTCCACCTCGAAACAACACAAGGTGGAAGGTCGGCAGGAGCACGCGAGCCGCTGTGGAGCGCAATAAAAAAGCAATTATTTTCAAACATTCTGCACATGGTCATTATCCCAACACCCACACGTCCCGCTCTAATTGCAGTGCGTGTGTGTGTGTGTGTGTGTGTGTGTGTGGGGGGTCAATCGCTCGCCTAGGGAGACTAAGAGCTTTTTGCTCTAGACCAGAAGATGGAGTCACGCAGTGGGCGTTGTGGGTCCACTATAATTTTTTAGCACTACAGTCCTCCTAGGTTCGGTCTTACAGCTCTAATAGCGCCGAACATAATTGCAGGCCTCATTAAAGGTCTTTAAAAACCGTCAGATTCGTCCCCGCTTGTTGTGTTTGTGCACTTAGAGACCAAAATAAGCCTGGATGTTAATCTGCACCACCGATGTGCACTGACGCATTAGCATGACACTGTTTTGTACCGTTTGTTTTTTAGCAGGTTAGTCACACAATTGAAATTGAACTTTGTTTGTGCTCTGATGTTTCAAGTTTCTATTTTATTTATTTATTTATTTATTTATTTATTTTGTGTGTGAGGGCCTTCAAGGCTATATATATATATACAACAGCACTGTGGTATAAAGAAAAAATATCCCTCACTAAAAGGTACGAAAGTCATATTTTCTGCGTTATCAGATTACATACTGATATTTCCACGACAATGTAAGCAATTTGTGGAGCGCTAGCGCTTGAAAAGTGTGCAAGAACAACAGAACGATTTCCCACCATTTGTGAGTCATGAACATCGCGTGGTGTGTTGATGTATTTTATAATCGTACATCATTCTAGTGGAAATCAGCAAAATCAGGTAAAAATAATTGCGGTTTGTGTCACTCCACTGCTAATTCCTCCTTCCAGCCTGTTAACGGTTTAGGGTCGTGAGTTTGCCGGTGGAGCTTGGCAAGATCGGATTCACTTTGTCATATTTTTTTTTTTTTACTGTTTATAATACCTTGAGAAACACAAAACATATTATCTCTCATATACATAATGAGTATTATAACTAGATAAAGTAGCTAGTAGCTAGCTAAGAGCCTCTTTAGTTTAGTCAGCCAACAGGCAGCTCAGATAAGAGAGTACTCCATGTTATAGCTCCACATCACACACAGCACAATAATGTTTTTCTAACAACCAACCTACAGCTACCTCGAAGTCTTGTTAGAGTGTTTAGAATGTTTGAAGATCAGCACTGATTTTTACCCTGACACCAAAAATACAACCAGCGATTCCACCCTAGGTGAAGGAAAGAAGAAATAATCATTTTTGCCCCAAGCCAAAACGTTGAAAGTGAATAAAGTTTTTAGATATGCGTCTCATAAATAGCAATGTGGTGACTGCTTCTGTATTCAAGGCGAGAGGAATTCTCCCGAGTGTGGCCCGAGTGACTCTTTTAAAGACAGACGCATTATTTTGCTTCATGGAGGATGCGACTGTGAGATCAAACACCTCCCTGGCTTTCTGATAGCACCAAGACAAAGCATGAAGGTTAAATCAAGCCGAACGGCTAATCACTCGTCTGCCTGCTGTGTGTGTGTGTGTGTGTGTGTGAGTGAGTGAGTGTGTGTGTGTGTTTGGTGGATGTGAAATGAGCACTGGGCCTTTGGATGGGAATTTGCACATTACAAAAACACCAGAGTAGAATTATTCATTTTGTTTTGCTGAGTGCTACAACCTGGATGGAAATGAGTGCTCGCTCACACACACACACACACACACACACACAGAGTAAAAAACAAACTAGCAGTTAAATTGTCTACTCTAAGGGCGCTTTCGCAAATATCATTCCGTTTGCTGAGTCTGAATCAGAGCAAAATTGATTCTTTTGGTTCTTTTGCTATCTGATTCAATTTGGTTTCACAATGCACATAATCAACCCGAACCTAAAAGCAAAAAATGTTGCCTGAGGGGTGTGTAGAGCTGAAGAGGGACTCATAAAACTCTTTTTTTTTCTCCATGGTCAGAAATACGGATCAATTTCATCATGTCTTATACGTTTAAATCACTGAATCTTTTCTGTCAAGACTGAGATTCACTCCTCTCTCATTCAGCAGGTCACTTATTTGAATCAATGAATCATTTACTCCTCTTGTTCAGCAGATTGCTGTTTGAATCATTGAGTCGTTTTGAGCATGGCCAAAATTCGCTCCTCTTGTTTAACAGGTCAGTGTGTGAATCAGTGAATCATTTCGGTCATGACCAAGATTTGCCCCTCTGGCTCAGGAACACAGCGTGTGAATCAATGAATCATTTTCGGCAGGAGGTTTGAATCGATGAATAATTATTCATTACTGAGATTTACTCCTCTCAGTAATGATTCCTATCCTTTGAGTCAGTGAGTTCATTGAATATTTTTTGGGATCATTTGAACCGAGGTCGAGATCTTGAGCATTTCAGTGCGTACATTAACATTCTGTGTTGAGCCGGGTGTGTAAACATACAAGCTTATTATAAAAACATACATAATAGCGAAGAATATTGGCCACTTTACACAACTGCAATGATCAGGCTTCATGTTTGGGCAAACTGTGCAAATTGGAATTGAATCATTTATTTAAAGTGACTCAAATGACTCAAGTCAGTGAGCCAACTCAAAGATTTCAGCCCTAATCTTTTCTGATGCATACATGGACTAGCTGTCTGTATAAAATCCAGTTTGAATGTGAAAAATAAATTGTTTTTCAAATATTTTGAAAGTACATTTTTGTGCATGTGTATGTTTTAAAGATTAGGTTCTTCTCCTGAAGTCTGCAGTGAGGCTGAGTTGATTTATGGAGCCTCCAGGGGGTCATCTAATGAACTTCACTCGTGCTAATAAAGCACTGGAAAGTCCTTAAAATGCCAACGTGGATTCCCTTGAGGAGAAACGTCGAGGCCATGAATGTGCACTAAGACAAATATCGAAACACTCACCGTCTCTCCTTTCACGTTTTGATCTTTTTTTTTAACAGTTCACTCAGATTAGCTACTTTAAAAGCAGAATACACAATGTATTCCTTTATATTACAAGCTGCTGGCTTCGCAGGTGTCTGAATCGGAGATTTGTGCGAGTCGAATTCCTTTTAAAGCTATACGAAGCCAAACCTTGACAGACGACGGCAAGATTTTAATGAATCTGCTGAGGCATACAGTATGATGAAACTATCGTGACAGTTTTGAGTTGTTGACATGCGCGATGCCCATGCAGCTCGTTAGCGCATATGCTGAGAGCAAACAGGAATGCATTACGTCTCATTAAAACAACACAGGGAATGCAGGCCATCCACAGCAGGCTGTTTATAGAGCTTTTATTTTTGGAGCTCTAATTATGAATTTATGCACATACAAATCTCTATGACTTAATTAAGGAATCAATGGCGCATCATAATTAATTATGTTTAGACTCAGTGGGAAACCGTTTGGAGAGTTGGAAAAGGGCAATGGGATAAAATATCATACCAATCGTAGAATTACCGGAGAGCCACGGTGGTTGGCCCATTTGAACGAGAACCTTAGAGGTATCTACAATTGAATGTATGTCAAGCCTGATTCACGGTCCTTGAATTAGTGATTCATTCCTCTCTCATTCAGCAGGTCAGTGTTTGAATCAGTGAGTCATTTCAGTCATGACGGAGATTCGCTCCACTTTCATTCAACAGACATTTTTCATTCAACAACGGGTCTTTCAGTTGTTCAGTCGTTCGAATCAGTGGGAATTTGCACATTACAAAAACACCAGAGTAGAATTATTCATTTTGCTTTGCTGAGTGCTACATCCTGGATGGAAATGAGTGCTCACACACACACACACACACACACACACACATACACACACAGGAAAAAATAAACTGTCTACGCTAAGGGCACTTTCACACTTATTATTCCATTTGCTGAGTCTGAATCAGAGCAAGATTGATTCTTTTGGTTCTTTTGCTATTTGATTCACGTTGGTTCCACAGTGCACATAATCAAACAAATCTAAAAGCAAAATAAATAAATAAATAAATAAATGTTGCCTGAGGGGTGGGTAGAGCTGAAAAAGGACTCATAAAACTCTTTTTTTTTTCTCCATGGTCAGAATTGTACAATTCAGTTCTGTCAATTGTACGTAGAAATCACAAAAGCCACCTGAGCATGAAGAACACAGATAAACGATTCGATAATAAATTAATAATTAGATTAAAACCTTTTTATATGTCACATCCATGTGTATCTGGCTTTTTATCCAGCTGTCAGTTAATTTACATCTACTGTGGACATGTTCAATTCATGAATGATTCTGTCTTTTTGAATGAGTCACTAAGCTGAATGAGTCAGCGTCTGTCATTAAAACACTGAGTCATTCCTGTCATTCAGGTGCTGATTGACTTCACAACTGCAAACTGAAAAACTGACACGTTGAAGCTATTTCTGTACATATCCATAACATTTTCACACAGAGATTTTATGTAGGTTTACTTTTTGTTCATCTGTGGAGCGAATCAGTGAATCATTTCAGCCATGACTGAGCTTCACTCATCTCTCATGCAGCAGGTCAGTGACTGAATCAGTGAATCATGTCAGCCATGACTGAGCTTCACTCGTCTCTCATGCAGCAG
>CM075019.1:2071440-2091206 GCA_037576675.1 Pangasius sanitwongsei
TCAGTGACTGAATCAGTGAATCATGTCAGCCATGACTGAGCTTCACTCGTCTCTCATGCAGCAGATCAGTGACTGAATCAGTGAATCATGTCAGCCATGACTGAGCTTCACTCGTCTCTCATGCAGCAGGTCAGTGACTGAATCACTGAATCATTTCAGCCATGACTAAAATTATGACATAAATACGAATTAAAATGGGTGTTTGCGTGCACAAGCCGATTCATTCCAGATCAGATGACTTTTAGGAGCTGCCGTCTTCTTCCTTTAATCATGGAAACTTTAACAGTACTGCAGTACTGGGCATGTAGCATGTGAATACAAGCCTTGAAGATGTTTTCTCTGCATTAATTATGCTGAGGCTTTTACGTACAAACACCGTGGCAGTGCGCACGTCAAATGGCAAGTTGAATAAGCGTGGAGCTAACAATGATAATAACTCTGTTTTGAGTTCCCTTAACCTTCATCCGCTGCGCAGCGTGCTTAGATTACATTCTGCATCACCTCTAAATTCACCTGAATAAGAGAATCCGCCTGTTGAATGAATGCAAATGACGCTTGAGGGATGTGTAAATGTAAAAGTAATTATGGATCTGTGAAATCTCCTAAGTTGTTTTAGTATAATATGGGGCTCTACGGCATAAACTGCGCATGTGTGATGATCATTTGCACAATATATTGCAATATGTTGCATCTGAGAGCAGCATTTCATTTATAAATAAATAAATAAATAAATAAATAAATGAATGAATGCTGTGCTTTTGGGTGTAAAGTATAAAAAAAGCAGAAATAAAGAAAAAAAATAGACAAAAAAGACAAATAATGAAAATTAAATAAGTAATAGCAGTGATAGGAAGACTCATCATAACAAATATAAATATATTAAAAATCACAGACTAAAAAGGGTCAAAAAATGTAATAAAATTATATTAATTAAAGTAAATGTAAATGAATGTGCTCATAATTTTTTTTTCTTTTTTTGATAGATGGAGTCTGTCAAAATTTTATCAGTAATCTGTTCCTGATCATTGGTGCATAAAAAATAAAGTGCTGCTCTAATTTTGTTTATCAGACGGTATCTCTAAAACCATTATTAAAGCTAAAGAGCAATGGTTTAGTAATATAGTATGTTTTTTTAAACAATAACATGATAAAAGGTTATGCAATTATGATGATATGTAAATTTATTATTATAACATGACTAGCATGAACGTGTCATCCAGCTCGCTGCATGTAGACCGTTTTCCAAATGCCAATAAGCACACAGTAAATTATCTTTGGCTCCTGTTGCGAGGTCTGTGTCGATACTAGCCGCTGATTAATTGTGTGGTTTGGCGCTCACTCCATCGCCTATAATTTATGTGGAACACAGCCATGACTTCACAGGTATACTTTGTGGCTTTGCAGGCTGCAAATATAATGAACGAGAGGGAAAAAATGGGATCTTGTTTATAGATTGTTTCCCCCTCCTTCTCATATTCTGAGTTCAGATTTGCGCAGGCCTTGAATTCATCCGGTCATGATGTACGCAGGGCGAGGAGGCGTCCCATTAGCGTGGTATAAACATGAATGATGAATGAATTCAGGTGTTTCTCTGCATCCCACCTCAAGCTGTTGATAAAAGTCAACCTAATTAGGCCATGGTAGTGCCACCATTAACATGTGTGTGTGTGTGTGTGTGTGTGTGGAGAGAGTCACAACCGTTGCTGTTAACTTTACTTTAACGTTTCTCCTTGGAGGAATCCAGTCACCATCTTGAACTATTTTCCCAATAATCTGCTCTTTTTTCTCTGCTACCTTTGCTTGTTTTTCTTAGCCTGAACATGCTAGGCGCCATTTTGACGCAGGTTTTGTTCTGCTAGCGAGTTCGAAAGCTAGCTAGTTAACAAGGGAATACTGCAATATTGTCTGTCGTGTCTGCCAGACTGATTGTTTTTTGAGATTTTTTGGAGTTTTCGACTTTGAGATTTTAGTCTCATCCAGATCTACATGTCAATGTTTTCTGCAGACAGATGCTACCTAAAAAAAAAAAGCTTTTTGTCCGCTACTACTAACCATATTTAGTCTTGTAGCATGCGAATTCATACTAAATTGAGAAACTACAAAAAGGTGATCTGATTACAATGACAGGCACTTGTATATATACGAGTGTATGTACACGTACTGTATATGTACGTACGATTTCTAGAAATGAATGAATGAACCATTGTATTGATGCCAGCTCCTTAATCATCTAAACTTAGATATTAGATGTAATCATAATTGCAGTAATGTTCGCTATATTCAAACTCAGAATACGTATACAACAACATATGACCATGTGTGACGCAAACATCAGGGTTAAAAGGTTTAGGGTTAACCCTAACCCTAACCCTAACCCTAACACACGGAAACTTACTCGTCATATGTTAATTGCTGTCCGGATGTGAGAATTTTCTCTCAGTGGACGCTTTTAAAAATGTATATTATAGAAGTTTATCAGAGAAACTAATCCCGTCTGAATAGGGCTTTTTTTTTTTGCCCTAAGTGGTAGACGTTAAGAGACGTAAGGTAACATTAAACACAGCATTGAACCACACTCTGGTCCTCCACGCATGACTTCGGAGCAGTTATGATTTATTATAAAGCTGAAAAAGCGCAGAGCTAACAGCGCTCTGTATATATTTACACAGCTTTGCAGGACAAGCCATAAATTCCGTGCAATTCTTCTCGAACCCTGATTCATTGCAGGGTCATGACCAGGAGAGCTGGACTGCATTTGTAATTGTTACTGATATATATTATTTGTCCAGGACATGAGAACTAGCTGGTTGCTGGTAGGAGAGCGCTGATAAGCTCACTGATAATCTTGGCCTCCTTTAATGCCAATGACATTAATCACAAATCACGTTCATCACATTAGAGGTTTTGAGAGAATATCCACTCTCTGGATTTGATTCGGACTCCAGACGATTAAAAAAACAGCTGTACGTGCTGTAAATCGAGACAGACCAAACAACAACCCAATAAACACTGTAGATCCCAGGGCACAATAATCCTATGGTACATCACATCTTTAACCTCCTACTTGCAATTATCTCCCATTTACTGCTTACTGAGCGAACGTGACAGAAAAACATGACCGTGGTTTCCTTATATCCTCATTAAATGTGTATAGAGAAATCAGACGTTTACAACTTAAAGCTCGGAAGGAAGTAGCAGAGATTGTTGGTGCCTCTTGTGAGTGTACGTAGCTAGCACATTTAGCTTGCTTTGCTCATTTGTTAGCGAAGCTAGTACGAAGCCGAGCACGAAATCAAAGAACCAATTTTCACACAGATTCAATTTGTGTTTATCTTGTTATAGCTTTAGAAGCTATATATATATATATATATATATCTCGCTACTACTGTTTCTCATCAGACCTAAAACCTATTTAGTGATTGCTGTCAAACAGGAAGTGAACCTGTATCTTAGCAATGCTTCGTTATACTGACACCTATTTTGGTCGCTGGATTTAAGACCATGGTAAGTGTTGTGTCATTCCACCACTAGGTGGTGTTGGTTATAAACGAATTAAAGGACAGACTAAAATACTTTTACAAAACATCTAACAGAATGTTTTATCATGGGACCAAACGAAAAGGATCGAGCATTAACACCACCCCAGTCCATGATGTAGTGCTTGGGCCCCTTAATCGCTGCTTGTGTCGTATTTTCTACTTTACTGCTGGAAAGTAAAGTTTTGTAGAAGTGATGTGCCTACTCTGTCTGAAACCAAGACTAGCATCCAAGTTCAGACAACGGACACGTTGGTGACATCACTGTAGCCTAAAAAAAAAAAAAACAACATCCAGCAGGAATCCGTAATCTTATCCATAAAGGTCGACGTTGCTGCAACCGATCATTCCAACCAAACCAGATTTCCTCTTGATTGACTAGCTGTTCATGCGCCCTAAACAATGACTAGCCATGACTTTTTTTTTTGGCTGGGGTTTCAAAATAAGCCCATGTCCATGACACTGTTGCCTTGAGGTGCGGAATTCTTGTGAAGACGTACGAATGTGCCGTAGACGAGATATCTGACATCTTGTTTCTTTTTTTTTTCGCGGTAGGTAACACAACGTACCACACCTTCCCTAACATTAAATAAATGATTACAGGGCAGCAGGATACTTTCATGCATTGCCGATGAAGCCAGGCTTTGTGAAGGATGAAAAGACAACCTCCCAGCTCGACGCGGAGATCTCGGTGGTGGTGAACGACGAACGGTGAACTGCGTCGATCCTCATTTGTCGAGCAAGCCAATTAAATAACGATTGCTCCACAAAAAAAAAAACAAAAAAAAAACTGCATGTACATCATTATAATTACACGAGGAGAATGCATTTAATGATTCCTTATTGATAACACTGATAATATGAAGTGACAGCGTTCGGGGGGAATACTTTAACATCTGAGACAACAAGGAAACAGTGATTAATTACAAGTGTACTTTGTGCATCCCTTTTTTTTACTTATGTCAATCATTTTAAACATCTTTGTTTATTTCTGTCTCTCAGCTGCATAGCATCAGAGTCATTAGCGTCTTGTTTATTTTCTCTTGCAGGCTCAGTCATGTCATTCCTCTTTTCTGCTGAGGTAACACAATTTTAGCAGATTATGATCATCATGCACAGTAGTTCAGCTTGGCTGTCATGTAGCATGGCGGATTGATATCCATGCCGCGCTACGCTATTAAAGTTCTGTATGTTCTTTATAGCATCTCGACTTCAAACTTCAATGCCATTTTACACTGCGCTATTAAATCTACAAGGAAAGACGCAGATCACACTTTGTACCCATTATAATATACACACTGCTGAATCCGAGTTAGCCAACTGTGAAACAAAGTTCATTTTCTCTCTTTTTTTTTCTTTTCTCATTAGCTCTTTTTTATGAACACAGCAGGAACCAAGAAAACCAAGGAAGAGAACATGTTTGTAATTGAGCGATGGTGTATCGTTTAAAGCGGTGGAGCAGAACCGTTCGTAAATAGCACATTTACGTTCGTATGGTAATAAGTTCATTATACTGTACACGGTAGGAAAAACAAAAGCAAAGGCAGAGACAATAAGGAAGCTAAATATATTAGTTGCGTAATTCATTTCTCTGTAAATTTGGATTGCTGTTTAGTTTTGAAAAAAAAAAAAAAAAAACACACACACACACACACACACAACTTGTCATTCGTGTCTAAACGCAGCACCACAACGTACAATTTCCTATTCAGGGTTTTCTTTTCTTTCTTTTTACATTTAATGCAGACTCCTTTTCGGTACGAACATACTGCTTTACGCAGAACGCGTCGTGTATCAGGATCCGATCTGAAGCACGGCAGAAGTCGGCTTGGAGCTGTTTTGATGTTATCAGGATGTTCCTGTTTTTTGTCGTACACTTCAGATCTCAGTTGTGATCACAAACCTAACGGCCGCCCAAGTTGTTGCCTCCTCTGACCTCTGTAGCCAAGAGTCTGTGTTTTGTGACCTTTTGTGATCATTACCAACAATCTTTATTTATTAATCCTGATCCTACACACCTGCTGATTTTCAGAAGGATCAGTTTCAGAAAAAGTGCAGGTTGAAGCATTTTGTGTGCAAATATGAACAACAACAACAACAAAAAGTAGCTCACGTCCTTATCAGTCCTAGCTAGTACCAGCTAACTGCCTATCCTAGTTTGCTCTCTAGATCAGATTTATTATTCTCATTAATGCAGATAAGTAAAGATCGCTGTAACTCTGGTCATGAGGAAAATCAGTTTGTGTTACCTGGCTGTATGCAGTTAAAGCATGACATCACATCACATAGCGGCGAACGTCCCGAAAATAGACATGCTGTTGTTTTTTGTTACATTGCAACCTTGTAATATTGGCAGTGAAAGATCTGTGATTCAACGTATCGTAAATCATCTTATATTCGCTCACTAAAAAAGACAAATATTTTCCACTGGTGCTTCATGTTTGTTTTTCTCACATGCCCCCAAACTGCCACCTGATTGGTCAGGAGGTAAAGGCTTCTTTACCTGTCTGGTAGACCCATTAAAGTTTCTATGTAGAAATCTGCACCAGAATGTTTCCCTACAAGAATACGTTGCAAGTGAGAATCCTTAAAGAACCTATTAAGAACCCATTTTTCTAACTTCGCAACTAAAGTATTAATCCTACTGTCTGTTAGTTTTGGTTTGGTTTGGCTTCAGAGTGTGCAGAATTACACATGTGAAAAAGAAAAACAACGAGCAACCACAGGAGTTTTGGTAATGCATGAGATGTCTCATATAATGCATGAGATAATCCCACACATCTGTTTCAAACAAAAATCTTGAACAACATTTCATTATAATTGTTATTATTATCTTTTTTTTTTTCTTTTTTTTTACGTGTGACTATATCTTGTTCCACAAAGATAATTGTGTTGTTTTTTTTTCCCTGAAAGCTTATTCCCTGCCACAAGGAAGAACATTTCCTGAAAACTGTAAGCTTCAAGATTCTGAAGCTTGTGGCCAGAAAAGTGTACAAAAGATTTCAGACTCTCTTTGCTGCAGGGCAATGCATCTGAAACGGAGACGAGATATCAGTATTGTATCGAAAGTGGAACAAAAAAGGGGGGGGGGGGGGCTTCTATAAGATAAGAGATAACAGGAACTTGTTTTGTGGACGTTCCAGAACTTTAAATGTAATTACTTTACATAAAAAATAAAAAGTGCGAGATGTCTTTCTTTAAAAAAAACGAAATTGTGATCGTGGGATTTGGACTTACATACTGTATATTAGTAAAGAATGATGAAATCTTGATCTCGTGATAACTGAGAATACAATTTGTTCTTTTGGTCAGAAATAGCAGCCTAACGCGGTCCAGTCTAAGGATCGCAGCCGAATCTCAAGTGTCCGGTTAAACGTCTTTGAAATCCTGTGGACTGGAGCAAATGAAATCGTTTATTTTGCATCACTATTGCTCTTTTGCGAAATCAATAGAAAGCAGAGTTTGGCGAGTGGCTGTAGTTGTCATTTACTGCTCGCAACACAGCCCGCAGCACATCCTTAGAAGCTTCCAGAGAGCGGAGGCGAGTCAAAGAATGTGCTGATTAAGAGTTCCCCCCAGCAGCGGTGTTCGTGACCTGACTTTCAATTAAGCAGGCAGAGCAAGAAGAGCTGCCCTTTTAAAGAGCCGCAGCAGCTACGCAAATACAAGAGCACGCTTCCCATCCGGACGATGCATCATCTTCTGCAATCCATTTAGTTTCGTGATGGATCCAGTACGCTTGAGCCAACCTTTAAAAGCCAAGATGATGGATTAAAACCATGCCGTGATAACTAATTCATGCGAGGATGTTATGAAGGTTTATGAAATCTCCCTAATGCCTTCATGGAGGTTTAATATATGGAAACAGAGAGACATAAAAGGCTGAACAAAAGGGATTGATTGAAAGCGGGAGTCTGTCCAGGTTGACATGGTAATGAAATAATGTCTTCAAGCATGAATATTCAGCATTGAGAATATATATACGATTCGAGACGGGTGTGCATTAAGCATTTTTATGATGTATCAGAACAGAGTCCATGAACTATTCATGGCAAGGCATCAATAAGACATGAGGAGAGCAGGAAGATTTGCCCTTTGACCTGCGTACACACAGTTCGGATGTCTATTTACATAAAAATGATTGACATGGCTTTAACGATTTTGTAACATTTTCCATACAAGTTTTTTTTTTTTTCTCTTTTCTTGTTTTATTGACCACTTACTTTTCGCCCATGATTATCTGATTCATTCGATTGCAATTGCTTTCATTCACACTGTATTTTTATACAAACATCCACCTAGAGCCGCCAAAAGGAGGCACTTGATGCTCCAACCGAACGGCAAAGCGGCGTAACGTGGTGGGCTCACTTAAAACAGCGGCCGTAAAAAAAAACATACATCCATCGCACATCCCATGTAGATATTAAAAAAAAAATGAAGAAGGAGAAGAAAAAAATCCCATCAATCCATCAAGCTGACAACATTACAGTAGACTCGCACGGAAAGGCGGGATTTACAAGCGAGTGTAAACAACACACTGTAAGCCGAAATAGAAAAAAATGTACACACTTGGGTTAAGCGCTTGAGGTCACTTAAGAGAGTTCACATTGAGTAGGTGGTTTCAGACACCGTTCCACGTTCCTTCCCCCCCCGATATGTAAACATCACATGATCTGCATCTGCCATGCAAAATGAGTTTTAATCACACGTAGAAAATATCACGCTGAAGAACCTAAAGAGGGAAGAGAATATACAATAATGAAATAACTTCAGGTACAATTTTGTTTGTTCTTTTTTCTGGGAGAACGTGGCTCCGATCCGGCTACTTGAAAAAAGTCTGAAAAACCCGAGTGGCGCAACAGAAAACGTTCGCCCAATCGTGGGGAGATTGCGGGATTGGATCCTGATGATGTCACAGCCAGCCATGGCCTAGATTCTGAGAGCAAAATTAGCCGCTCTGTCTGGGTGGGAGGGGCACCCACTCTCTCTCCCCTGTCAATCACAGCGACATTAGCCAATCCCAGGCATGTGATTCTCATGTATTCAGAACAGGGACGATAGTTAGATGGGCTAGTGGGCGGAAATTGGAAAAAGACCAAAATTTGGGAGAAAACGGCATACAAATCCAAAAATAAAAAAGTCTGAAAAACGTGACGATGGTGTCCTGATTGTCATGGAATGATATTCGAAGAGAAATCTTCTGTATTCTCTAAGCAAGTCCAACAACGTAAACAAACAAAAAAAAAAAAATCAACTATGACGATGGAATCCTGATTGTCATGGAACGACGTTCGATGAGAACTGTTTGGACAGTGTGTCACCGTGTAACGACTGGCTCAGTAAAACGTACAAAACATGTAGCTTGTTCGAAAATACCGACGTCTTCCACGTTGGGCGTCATCCAAGCAAAGGACGTCGAATATCTCAAAGGTTTCT
Source organism: Pangasius sanitwongsei (assembly GCA_037576675.1). Lineage (NCBI taxonomy): Eukaryota > Metazoa > Chordata > Actinopteri > Siluriformes > Pangasiidae > Pangasius > Pangasius sanitwongsei. Next base: position 2,080,413 of record CM075019.1, read on the forward strand.
GGTGGAACGCGAGGTTCCTGGCGAGGTTCAGTGAGAGTTTATCCTCAGACATGGGTGAGCATGCGCTTCTGCAGCGGCCGTGTCAGGTCCGAGTTCTGTGACGACGACTGCGAGTGGTGCGTCGAGGACGAAGCCGAGGCCTTGCTCGCTTTGTCGAAGTAACTGCTCGCGCTGCTGTCGCACGGGGCGTCCTGGAAGGATCCGGAATCGCTGAGTTCGCGCTCACACAGCTCGATGGAGCTGGAGCCCATGGCCAGCACGAAGCGGCCGCCGTAGTCGTACAGTCGGTGGTTGGGCGCGGCTCCCAGTGTGGAGTAGATGTTAGTGAAGGACATGCCTGTGGGTACTCGCTGTTTACCCAGCGTCGCTGCTCCGGATGGGTTGCGAACTTCAGCCGACGTACTGGCGTTGTGCTCCTTGAAGGTGTTCACGCTGTAGTAGCCGTTGGTCGGATCCTGGAAACACACGAGACGCACACAGAGTCAGAGGTGGGCCATGTTATGATACATTTCAGCAATATACAATTATCATTATTATTATTATATACAATTGTCACAGAAAATGAGGGAAAATAATATAAAAAAATGTACTCTTTAATTAAATTTTAACCAAGATTTTAATGTTTAATATAAAAAAGAAAATGCATTGGGAATGATAAATTCTGTGATTACATTTCAACACTTCATCGTTAGAAAAGAATCTATACAAAATTTTAACCTCAAAGACGCTGCTTCCAATTACACTGTGACAAGCTAATCATGATAAATTTGAAGATTTTCGTATTTTAAAGATTGAGTGCTCATCCGTTCACATCAAAGCATCTGTTTTTAATTCAAATGGGATTTATTTATTTATTTTTTTTTTAATTATAAAAAGATTGTAATATCTGTGACAATTTAATCACAATAAATTTGGTAAATTAGGAATTTCTTTAATAATTACAGAATTCTGTGATTTAATATTTTATCATTTTTATGATTCAGTAATTCAATTGATTTTAATATCATAATTGAATCATGCTCACATGATTTTTCAGAAATTGTTTTGCGCCATAATTTATCAGGGTATCGATATTGTATCGTCATATCGCCCAGCCTTAACACCAAATACTACCTTCTTCCAAAAGTTTTATTTTTCCTTTGATTTCCCATCCTACGATTAGAGTCTAATTATCAGCTACGTTCACGTTAACACCATCACGGTCGACGAGAGACCCTGTACGCGTCCCACAGCGGGATATTCAAACAGGTCTTCTGTCTTTTTCAGCCCAAAATAAGCTGCATGAAATTATTTATACACACTCGAAGCCAAGGTCAAGTTGGAGCAGCGATAATTATACTCAGCGTGACATGAAAATTAGGGAACAGACTGAGAAGTGCCTCGTGTTAAAAAGATTACATGGTTTAGGGGTGTGAAATAGTCGTCTCGTGCATAAACAGTCAAATCTGGTTATCGGCTAATTAAATGGGCCTCGATGACTCGGGTTGGAATTAGTGTTTCTGAAAAACAAATCCTCTCCGTTTATTTTGGTTACATAAATAATTATGTCGTAAATCATTTTCATAACGGATATTCTAGGAAAGAGGAACGTTCTCCTGTATAAAGATTACAGAGCTAAAGATACAGAGTACGAGAAATCCGGCACAATTGTAACACGGCATGATTTTTTTTTTTTTCTCTAAATGCACACATGCAACCGTGACTTCATTATATTCATATATATTCCTGTCCAAAAAAACATAAAAAAATTAAGGGAATTTATAGGATTTGTCTGCTCTTGCTGGAGATAGTTGTGAAAAAACTAGTTTAAAAAAAAAAAAAAAAAGAAAAAAGAAAACTAATCCAGAATTTTTTTTTTTCTAATATTATTTTTTCTACATGTTCAAAAACTGAAATCTGTGCACTTCCGTACACAGACTTGTGGTCAAGGTTTGTGCATGCTAATTCCATTTAAAAGATAGCGAGTAAAAAAAAAAAAAAAACAAAAAAAAAAACAAATGACGTCTTTCTGTACTCTGTATCTGCAACTGATTATCACAGGAATTCATTTATGCGTCTTTTCTTTCTCTTTAAAAATTTCCCCTCGTTTCCTTCCCAGTTCCCACCCACCAGCTAACTCTCCCCTATCATACGACAGCTAGCATCTGGAGAAAGTGACAATCACTAACACGTTCCTCCTCCGAGATATTTCCGAACAGCTGCTCATGCTGCCTCACAGTGTAGCGCAACACACACGGAGGAAAGCGCTATCCGCCCTCTTCTGCATACACGCTATCCGCCCTCTTCTGCATACACGAGCTCACAGACGCTCCCTGACTGCCAGTGCCGCTGTGATTGACAGGGAAGAGAGACCGTATGCCCCGCCCACCCACGGCACAGGAGTGGCTGTTGCATCGTCTGGATTGGAATCTACGATCTCCTGACAAGTTCTGCCACCTTTCGCTTTTTGTTTCCAACAGTCTGAGAGTCTCTGAAGCTGACTGCTGCACGTTTTTTTATCAAGTGCCACAGTGTTACAAGCGTTCTCACGATCTTGCAAACAGAATTAGCATGCACAACGTCGGAAAACTATGCTAACAGTTAGTGTAGAGCTGGACACAATTACACAGATTTCAGTTTTTGAACAAAAAAATTACATTTTGGGTTTTTTTTTTTTTTTTTTTTTTTACCATATATGGCACTAAATGAGTTTTTCACAAATATCTCCAGCAAGTGTGGATGAATCCTGCTGGGTTTTTTTTTTTTTGGACAGACACGGAGAAGTGTCACACGTGTATATGGATGCATTTACAGAAAACAGGTGTGTTACAGTCATTCGCACTGTGCCAGTTGTCCTGTATATATCACACAGAGTAATGAATTATTAATCCGACTTCTCACGATGTTAACACTATTCACATGTTAGAATGATAAATTGTCCCGGCTCTCCTTTACAGTGATACACAGCGCTAATTACAGCGACGTACATGAGTCTGTTTGTAGTGAGTGAAGTTTAAAGAAGCTAGCTACCGGTTCATTATAAGTGAATCTGCATACTTAATAAAGTCAGCGCTAATAAACTGAGGCTTCCTCCCGACTTATTTGAGATGCGACGCAAGTGGAAGTAGAAGCACTCGAGGGCAAAGTTCACTCAGTTTATAATTCTTTTCATTATTATTATTATTATGATTACATTCGGGTGCAAAAAGCTCAAGCCTGTCGACTGAAGCCTCAAGCAAATATTAATTGGCTTTTCATTAAATGGACTGCGCAGGCATGGGAGCAGCGTGACCCCTATTACCTCCCAATTTAACCAAAAATCACACTTCAGCACTCCATCCAAGCTTTACACAAGCACTTTGATTTAAAAGTGATTTTGAATCCATATCAATTCTCACTGAAGACAAAACCGAGCAATGATTTAAAATATTAAAACGGACAGTACTGAGGAATACACGATTTTTTTTTTTCTCTACAAAATCCACTCACACATTTATCATTGAAGAAGCAAAAAAAAAATCAACAATTTATTTGCAGTGGATGCACCAATAACAAGAACAAAGTGGAACAGCTTCTTTCCATGAAATGAAAAAAAAACTCTTTAATCAACAAACAAACAAACAAACAAATAAATAAACAAATAAATAGGGTCAAAATATAAATGTAAAAATATATTAACTTTTGGTGTTTTATCACAACATAACAAATGATATGCTTCATATTCACTATTTATTTATTTATTTATTTATTTATTTATTAATGAGCCGTGTTAATTAGAGATTTTTCAAGTTCTAGCGAATGAACTAAATATATAGTAAAAATATATATTATATATGGTAAAAAAAAAGTCCCCAATAAGCTTTCCAAAGAAATTCTGTTTTGTTATATAAACAAGATTATATTGCCAATTTCTTATTAAAAAATGCATTATTATTATTATGATTGATTATGATGATGATAATATTATTTATTTATTTATTTATTTATTTATTTTAATTGCTGAAGTTTTATTGGGATTATATTGGGATTATTTCAATCAAACACTTTAAAAAAAAAAAAAAAAAAATTAATGTTTGTGATTATATAGTATTGAGACCCAAATTAGACTCTATTTAGAAAATTGTACGAGATATTTTAACAATAAAGGTATCGTTAAATTCATTAAATTTAATGAATCAGGCACTCTGAAGAGCTATTTAATGAAATTTAATTCCTTCACGTTGAATTTATAGCGATCCAGCGACAACGTCAGATTTGTCTTTTGTGTTAGCTAGCTAGAGAACTAGCTCTAGTGCTATAGCTGTAGTGTGTAGCGTGTAGCTGCAGTGTGTAGCGTGTAGCTGCAGTGTGTAGCTGCAGTGTGTAGCGTGTAGCTGCAGTGTGTAGCGTGTAGCTGCAGTGTGTAGCTGTAGTGTGTAGCGTGTAGCTGCAGTGTGTAGCGTGTAGCTGCAGTGTGTAGTGTAGCGAGAGAGAGTCAGAGGTGTTAGCTCCCGACACACAGAGTAACCTCTCACACCGTATCAACCCCGACTCGCTCCGTCTGCTTAGATAAGTGAGTCGGAGACGACTCTGCCAGACAAGTGTGCTTAATGAAGACAGACGAGTGAGAGCAGCTCATCAGCTTCACCTTAATGTGCTGGAACTCCTCCTCCTCTTCCTGTAGAACCTCCAGCTGCTTCAACACAGACTCCTGCTGGAACTCCCCACGCTCCATCTGCAGCCGAGAGAGAGAGAGAGAGAGAGAGGGAGAGAGGAGAGAGACGAGAGCGAGGGGAAGAGAGAGAGATATGAGAGAGAGAGGAGAGAGAGAGGGAGAGAGAGAGAGAGAGAGAGGAGAGCAAGGGTAAGAGAGAGAGAGATATGAGAGAGAGAGAGGAGAGAGATGAGAGCAAAGGAAAGAAAGAGAGAGAGAGGAGAGAGATGAGAGAGGGAAAGAAAGAGAGAGAGAGAGAGGAGAGAGAGAGGAGAGAGACAAGAAGGAAGGAAAGAGATATGAGAGAGAGAGAGGGAAAGAGAGAGATGAGAGCAAGGGAAATAAAGAGAGAGAGAGAGGGAGAGAGGAGAGAGACAAGAAGGAAGGAAAGAGATATGAGAGAGGGAGAGAGAGAGAGGAGAGAGATGAGCGCGAAGGAAAGAAAGAGAGATATGAGAGAGAGAGAGGAGAGAGATGAGCGCGAAGGAAAGAAAGAGAGAGCACGAGGGAAAGAAAGAGAGAGAGGGGGAAGGAAAGGAAAGAAAGAAAGAAAGAAAGAGATCATCACCAAATCATCACACTACTGATCACATTTACAGGCGACACACTGTAATCAAACAGCACATTCACCAGTATTTATATCAGTGAGGCAGCGCTGTTACTGGAACAATCCGCAGCCCCTGGACTCACGCTAAACAATACGCAAGTCAAATATCTGCTCTACACAGACCACCTGCTGCTGCTGTCTCCTACTGAGCCAGGCTTACAGCAGCACCTGGACCTGCTGGAGCAGTACCGTCAGAACCGGGCCCTGACTGTCAACCTGGCCAAAACCCAAACTGTCATCTTCCAAAGAAAGGCCAGATCTCAGGAAAACAGGCAGCTGTGCCTGAGGAAGCTCTGGTCTGGGAGTGAACGCACTAAGAGAAAATGCACGAAGAGCTCTGTATGCAATCATGAAAAACAAAACAGACATTCCAGTTAGAGTTTGGTGTAAAATCTTCAGCATCGTTGCTCCTGCTGCGCTGTACAGATGTGAGCTTTGGGGTCCACTCAGTACACTAGATGGATAAACATCCCACAGAGTCCCCGCATGCAGAATTCTGTAGAACTATCCTACAAGTTCAACCAATGCATGCAGGGCAGAATGAGGCCGATTCCCCTCACTACACCTGTAGAAAAACGAGCTCTAAAATTTTGGAAACATCTTAAATCAAGTAACAAAAACACACTACAATATGAAGCACTGAAAACCCAAGAGCTCCGCCCTAAAACCAGTCCCCTCTGTCAGCTGGTCCTGAGACTCACTAACACACTGATCACTAACACACTAACCACTAACACACTAACTCACTAACACACTGACCACTAACACACTGACCACTAACACACTAACACACTAACCACTAACACACAGCAGTCTGATACCAGCCCTGCTCACCAAAGTCTAATCAGAGTCAACCAACCTTACTGAGCTGATGAGAAGAGTGTGTCTGGAGCACTGGGACAGTCAGAACCAAACCCAGTCCAGGTTGGACTGCTATCGGGCCCTAAACAGAGAGTATGAACTGGCAGAGTGTCTCTTCACTGTTAGAGATATAAAGCAGAGACACATCCTGACCAAGTACAGGCTGAGTGAGCACAGTCTCGCCATGGAGAAGGGCTGACACAGGAGAACCTGGTACACAGGAACACCTGGAACATAAGAGAACCTGGAACAGGAGAACCTGGTACACAGGAACACCTGGAACAGGAGAACCTGGAACACAAGAAAACCTGGAACAGGAGAACCAGGAACACAGGAGAACCTGGTACACAGGAGAACCTGGTACAAAGGAACACCCGGAACACAGGAGAACCTGGAACAGGAGAACCTGGTACACAGGAACACCTGGAACAGGAGAACCTGGAACACAAGAAAACCTGGAACAGGAGAACCAGGAACACAGGAGAACCTGGTACAAAGGAACACCTGGAACACAGGAGAACCTGGAACAGGAGAACCTGGTACACAGGAGAACCTGGTACAAAGGAACACCTGGAACAGGAGAACCTGGTACACAGGAACACCTGGAACACAGGAGAACCTGGTACAGGAGAACCTGGAACACAGGAGAACCTGGCTGCCCAGAGAACAGAGACTGTGTGCTCACTGTACGAGTGGTGAGGTCGAGACAGAGCTGCACTTCCTCCTCCACTGTGAAAAATATCAACACCAGAGAGAGACGTCTTCACTGAAAAAAATCAACACAAAATACCAGATTTCTGCGATTTAACAGAAGAATAAAAATTAAGAATCATTCTCGGAGAAGGAAACACTGCAGCCTTCGCTGTACAGTGTGTGTCAGAATGTGAGAGCCTGAGGGACAGTGAGACACCGAGTGTCCTGCACACACCCTCGATATACACACCATGTACACACACTCACCTGTCAGGTTGTTGTTGTTGTTGTTGTTGTTGTTGTTGATTGCTTGTTGTTTTTTTTGTTTATTATGTTTGTAATGTTTACATGCAGACATATGTGTATTATTTATATAACCTTTAGTTTAAGTACTGTGGAACTGAACTGAGAGAGAGAGAGAGAGAGAGAGAGAGAAAAGAGAGAGAGAGAGGGAGAGGGAAAAAGAGAGACAGAGAGAGAGGAGGGGGGGAGAGCGGGGGAAAGAAACAGAGAGAGAGGAGGGGGGAGAGAGTGGGGGAAAGAGACAGAGAGAGAGGAGGGGGGAGAGAGAGGGGGAAAGAGACAGAGAGAGAGAGAGAGAGAGAGAGAGAAAAGGAAAGAAAAAAAGAGAGGGAGAGAGAGATAGACAGACAGACAGACAGAAAGAACACACAGACAAACAGATAGATAGATAGATAGATAGAAACAGAAAGACAGAGAGAAAGAGGGAGAGAGAGACTGTAAAGTGAGGGATGACAGCACTAAGCACACTGTGTTTCAGTATTTTGCTTATTGAAACAGCACCGTGAGCTTTTCGCTCCAATCGAGCAGATTTTCACAGCAGGACGCGAACGCTGAGGGAAAAAGGGAACTGGCAGGACTCACCATCATCTGCTTCACGCCCGCGTGCTCCTCCGTCTCCCTCGCCGCGTTATGATCCTTGTGAACGATCTCCACCCGGATGTCATTTTTTGCCGAGACGACCCCTTTGAGACCTGAGAGACAGCGCAGTGATTAGTCAGAGCCGTCATCTCAGAGTCGCTGAGCTTCAAAAGCACCGGCCTCCCAAATCCCCACTGAACGTCTAGCACTACATCACAGCGCTCTACTTAGCCCATTACTGCAGCGTGCACTGAATTGTTCGCTAAACGGGGGAGGAAAAAAAAAAAAACGACAAAAGTGAGAAGTGAGAAAGGAGCATGCAACTGGATCTTACTTTCAGTCTTAATTGTGCTCGAGAGTTCTCTCTGGCGAGCAGAGAGCGAGACGGGCAGTGAGGACATTACCAGGTGCATGTCTTCTGTGGCACAACAACACAACAACAAACATGCAAACAAATATCATAGGGTCAGAGGGGGACAAAGAAATTCCACCACGACTCTATTATTTACCTGCATGCAAAACTAAGGCTGTGTCTCAAATCAAATATGACCTTATACATAAAAGAATACAGTGTATAGTAATATTTTTAACCAGACTAAATAATATTTAACAAAGATAAACATATCATTTTAGATACGGTGAAGTGTTTTTTTTTTTTTTTAAACATTTCTGGAAGGAGTCTCCAGTGTCAGTGCTTTGTAACAATCAGTAAAAGGAGCTTATGCTTTGCTGTTCTCAGTAACATGACAAGCTTGTTTCTCCTGCATTCCACAATACTAAACGTAACTAGAAATGGATAAAATAGTATGACGTATCGCTCTTTAATAAGTAATTAATGTAATCCTGATCGTTGAGGAATAAAGAGGAATGAAACACTTCACAACGCGCTGTTATGGAAAATAATCAACTTCGGGGTGGTAACAATATCTCCGCTTCATCACACCACCATGCTGTTGATTATTTTCCTATAACAGCGTGACACGGAGTGTTTTATTCCTTACTTTTTCAGTTAATTCTGCAAAAAAAAAAAAAAAAATGCTCCCTGTAATTTCTTATGTTCTGTTCGGTTTAAAATCAACTTTGCTTGATTTGCATATTGAGCATGAGAGAAAGGAGTAACTAGGTCAAATTTTTAAAAAAGCTGCTTTTTGAAAAACAAAAAAAAACAACAACAAAAAAAAAACCAAAACAAAGTGTCCCATTTTGTTTAAATTCCTCACTACATGGCCTGGTGCGTAAGACAGAACTTTGCTAAGAAGTGAACAGAAGATAAGGGGTTAATATTTTGCCATACAGCCTGATTCAAGTCATGCGGAACGAAAGAAGAAGAAGACGTAAAAAAAAAAAATAAAAAAAAAACAGCGCCTCTCTAAGGACATGTTCCGAACTAGAGGTGAGGACTAGCTCTGCTTGCTGCTCTCGTTCTTCGCACCGCACATTTATCAGCCCGGGGGAGAGAGGGAGGAAGGACGGGAGCTGCAGCACTTACTCCTCTGCAGGCGAGCGCAGCAGAAAGCCCCCAGGGTCCCCATGAGGACGATGAGCGCCAGGAAAGCTCCCACCGCGACCCCGATGATGACGGCCAAGCGCAGGGACCCTACGGAGGACACACAGAGCCCAGGGGGGGAGTAATCAGTGAATTAAAAAAAACGCAGCAAATACTAAATCTGAAGTCCATTCGTCACTGGAGACAGAATAGAGGCGAGAATTCTTAACATCAGCTTCAGAGGAATCCTACAGGGAGAGTCGCTCGCTCTTCACGAGACAGAGCTACAGTAATAAATGAAAATGGGGCAGCGTTTGAATGAGAAGGCACCATCTAATCCCACATAAATATTTCAAAAGGCTCATAAATGCGAACAAAAAGCGATTTAGGGCAATTGAAATTAGATTACAAGTGAAAGATCGGAAAGTCATTATGGAATTTCGCAGACTTAAATTGTTGACATTTACCCAAGTAAAGGAGCTTACCAGGGACTCATTGCCCTCGTACTCGAAATAATCAAGGTGGTGTGCTTAATCACTCCAGAACAGGGGTACAGGAATAAATTAAACTCTCTCTCTCTCTCTCTAGACACACACACACTCACACACACACACCTTGTTCCTTGAGGCGAATGATCTCGGTGTCGGAGCCGAAGCTGTTCCAGGCCGTGCAGTTGTAAATGGTCTGGAAGTCGGCAGGGACGATGTTGCTCATGGTCAGAGTGGAGATGACGCCTTCCTCCGTGCTCACCGTCTCCACCGTGTACCTCCCCGACGTTCCCGACTCCAGGACTGTCTCCTTCCAAGACCAGGCCTGGAACAGATATGGAGATTTAGGGGTCTTTAATTTGAAAGACCTTCATTATAGACTCTATATGAGGCATACACAGTAGATATGACACACTGTAGACATTATATGAGACATAGATAGTAGATATTAGACATAATAGATGCTACAACAGGCATATACATTTGGTATAAGACATTATAGCACTATACGAGCCATATGCAGTAGATATTAGACATTATAGACACTCTATCTAGACATTAGACATAATAGACACTATATGAGGCAATGACAGTAGATATTAGACATAGGCACTATATGAGGCAATGACAGTAGATATTAGACATTATAGACACTATATGAGGCATAAATAGTAGATATTAGACATTATAGACACTATATGGGGCACATAAAGCAGGTATGAGACATTATAGACACTTTATGAGAAATAGATAGTAGATATTAGACATTATAGACCCTATATGAGACATATACAGTAGCTATGAGACATTATACACTCTATATGAAGCATACACAGTAGCTATGAGACATTATAGACTCTATATGAGACATGACACAAACACAAAAGATATGAGACATATATATTTTATGAGGCATATACTGTAGGCATCATGCATTATAGACACTACGTGAGGCATAGATAGTAGATACGAGACAATATAGACACTATATGAGGCATAGATAGTAGATACGAGACATTATAGACACTATATGAGGCATAGATAGTAGATACGAGACATTATAGACACTATATGAGGCATAGATAGTAGATACGAGACATTATAG
>CM075019.1:2101408-2133473 GCA_037576675.1 Pangasius sanitwongsei
AAGAAATTCTGAGCACTTCACCCCAATTTCAAACACAGCTGAGCAGCCTGTCTGTCTGTCTCTGCCTGTCTGTCTCTCTGTCTGTGGCTCTGAGACTAATGAAACTTCTTCCACTGGAACTGAACCCATTTCCTTTCTCATCGCTAAAACCTCATGCAAACCTGAGCATCAAGCATCAAGCATAAAGCACTGTAGGCAAACTGCATTGTTTCCTATAATCACGCTAACGCATCGCTAATCTCCATAAACACCGGGTTTTGTTCTGACGCGTCTCGCATACGAGAGGCGTGATGATGCAGGACGCCGAGCCTCGCACCGCAATTCAAACCAATTCAAATATTTATGTAAGCAAAAACGTGCATGAATATCACATTGGGTAGCGAATGAAATCCTTCCTCCTTCCTTGTTTTTGCTTTTCCGCTCTCTGATCCCTTTTGAAATGTGCACATGATGTCCCAGAAGCGTTTCTCCCGCCATCAATAATTTATTTCGTCTCTCTGCCGTAATTAAACAGAGGGAGTCGGTTTATTATATTATTAAAGCCGTGTTTAAGCAGGATGTGAGTTATTCTGGGGCGAGGGAGTTGAATGAGCGATACATGATGTTACATCTATTCTGTGCTACACAGCACAACAAGTCATTCATTCATTCATTCATCCAGTTTATAGCTATTTATACAGCAGATGTATTTACCTTAAAAAAGTGAGCAAAGGGTTTTTTTTGTATCCTCTGACCACACCATAAACCCCCTTTTCAGCAACCATAACTCTTTTTTCCAATGTAATCTGTAAACAAAGTGCAAGTATAATGTGATATCGTTAACTGAACGCTGAACTCATTGAACTCCGTTACCCCATCCTGAAAAAAGAAAAAGAAAAAGAAAAAGAAAACACGCAGAATTCGATGCCAACACTGTTGACGGGGATGCTTCTGTAATTTGTACGCCTGAAATATTTCAAACAGGAAGGAAGCTACTGAAGAAAAACTATTTCAGACATTTGACCTTGCTGTGACCTTCACCCTGATTGGACCACTTTCAAAATCGATAATCAGTTCATCTGTTGGTTACAGTGACGATTCCAAATAAATCGTACAAACACTCAACCCCTCGTTCTTAAGATATCGCCGTGACAACAGACACTCAGAGAGACGCACGGACAACCAGAAGTGTAGAATTTCTCTCTCAGTGTATTATAAAAAGTTAGTGAGATGTGTGGGCTGATGCGGAACAACACTAGTGTGTAAACTCGAAAATCACCGTCTCAAGAGTAGGGGTCAGTGCTAAACTAAAGAGCTCTATAAACAAAAAGATAAGGCAAAAAAGTGGGAGGGAAATAAGGCTCAGGAATGCATGCGTAAACTCTAGGAGACTTTGTGACAAAGCGAAGGAACAGGAGGACATAAAACGACAAACGAATTAAAGACTTAACTAAGAACAGGTGGCCACATTAGGAAACAGACCAATGATAGAGCAAGGACAGGGCTGGAGACAGGACCAGAAACCAAAACAAAAGCACGTTTAAAGATACGTTTACATGCAGCAAGACTAATGTGAAGGGTATGTGATGGCTGGGTAACGACCATGAAGAAATATCATGATGAAGGTTGTGTTCTTTATTTGTACTTGGTGTGTATAGCGCTATAGTTTATTTCCTCGGCTCTGCTCATCTCACTTTTATGCAGCTTCTCAGAAAAACATATGAGATTGACATGGATTTTATGAGGATGCCCTCACAAAAACCCCAAGGCTAAATGAGGTTCCACGAGGTTGTGTTGTTTTAGCTTTTGTTGATTGCCGTTTATCAACATACACATGAGAATACAAAGAAAATCAGCGTTTACGAAACTTTTGCAAATCCATCCAGCATACATTTTTAGCCATGTTCGGCTTACGCAAACATTTACATACAACTCTACTCAAAGATTCATGAAGGAGTGTTGACAAAAATGTTAGTTCAGGAAAACTATATACATTAGAAAATATCAAAATTTCATCATGTAAAGATTTCCCAGGCTGCCACTTGTATAGCGCTAAATAAATTTGACAGCTTTGCGTTTAATCTAGCTACATTAGCCTTGTACATCAGGTGTAAAACTAATGATGTTGACCTCGGACCAAAAAATGTCTTCGTTTGGGGTAAGAGTAAAATTCCATATTTAGTTTTCGGCTGTAAATTTACAATTCATGATTAACAATGGTTATTAATTCATGTACAACTTTCCAACAGGTTCACTGTCAGGTTTGCTGAAACCTGGCATTGTAATTCAGCTCTAGTAACATGTTCAGAGCTGCCTGGCTACAAAAGTACGCACAAAAAAAAGGTGAAACCATTAGAAGATGTCCGGTTCTCTCCCACCTGTACTGAGTGACAGGCGGATTGGCCTTGGCCGAGCAGTGAAACTTGACCGGATTTCCTTCCAGAATCGGCTGCGGCTCCACAGAGAGGTTCACCAGAGGAAGATCTGCAAGAGATAGAGGAAGAAGTCAGCTTTAAACACACACACACACACACAGAGAGAGAGAGAAAGCCCAACACTGCAAGGTGGTTCTCGTTAATGAAACATTAATCAGAAACGTTCTTCATAGATAACAGAACAAATCCAAAGCAAATGATGCAGAACAAAAACAAAAAAAAAATTGGAATGCTTGATAAAAAGGCTCGATAATAAATTTTCCATTTAATGCGAGCGACTTTGCATTATGATTACTGTGACTTGTGGCTCGCCTGCTAATTGCTGCATTTAGAATTTAAAATGTTTTTTTTTTTTTTTTTTAAAAAAGCGCTCATGATTAAAGCGAGCGCTTGCTGAAAGTTACACGGTGATTATGCAAACGCCGTCCACACTTTACGTGACGCCAGGAAGACTTGAGCAGCCAGCCTTTTTAACTGATGTGTTGTTTCTTTCATTCGCTTTCGGGGACAAATAAAGCAGACAATACACTAATTACAGTCAGTTTGGACACGGATTGAGAGCGAGGACACGCCTCTGAAGCGCTCATATCAAACACGCTTATACCAGAAGTGTTATAATGCACCTGAGCAGACTCACAAGCTAATTACCATAGCCCTTGTGGCTAGAATTTTCCAGATCTGACTAATTATTTAATTCCTAGCCCCTTCCTGAGTTAACATGGAGGTGTACGAACAGTGAAAATACAAAATGTTTGGCAAAACCAGAGTTTTTTTTATGACCACTAGTTTAATAAACCTGAAAGTCACAGCTGGTCACTGACTACCGCATGTGGCACGAGAAGAAGTCAAGCTGATCCTAAATGTAGAGAGAAATGACACTGAAGCATTCTAACAAACGATTAGAAATATGAATAAAATGGACTATATTGCACCAATGGCAAATACAACAATGGAGTCAAACGTCCGTTAGCAAGAACTGTTTGGAAACTGGAATATCTAAATAATAAATCACTCCATGTCATGCTGTTATAGGAAAATAATCAGCGGCATGTTGGTGTGATGAAGCGGACGTTGAGTATTTTCCAATAACAGTACATTCCGAAGTGTTTTGCTCCTCTTATACCACAGCAACTTGCTAACAATTACATTTTTAATATACTTTTTATCCGTTTATAGTAACATTTAATGTTAGCTCCTGTTCTCACTTATTATTATTGTTATATCGACCATATGAACAGTCGTTCCCTCGACAGCCACTTTTGAAGTTAATAAGACAAAAAAAAATAAGATGCAGCTTGTTACGAAGAAACGTAAAACGCAATCTCCTCTGTCCTGAAGATTTCGGGAAAAGATACAGCGCTGACACTGGAGACTCCTTCCACAATTTCCACACGTCTCCTTACAGAAAACTTATCAACAAATATCATATCAACAACCATGTCAACAACCAAATACATGTTTTTTGTTTTTTTTTACCTGTTTATTATTAGTGTTCCTGTGAAGGAGCTGTTACTATAGCAACAATAACATATTTGAACGAACATGTTAACTGAAGCCTGTGATTTGCAGCTGCACTGCTGTCAGAGCTGCTGCTATGGAGAATTAATCAACACCACCTGATCAATCACAATCAAGAATTGTGGTAAAATAAATTATAGCAAATAATTTATTTTACCACGAGTTACCCTTTTGCATTCGTTTTTGCTGAAGATTTAAAGAGAATGATGTTGTATTTAAAAGGGGGCCATCGGAGATGCTTCTCTGAAAGAGCATGAACTTATCATTTGGACTTAAAAGAAACTGAAGGAAGGTATTTGGCATTTCTCGTCTGGAGGCATTTTCAAAAAAAGGGAAAATATTGATTGGTGGGAAATGAATGAGACGAAACACACACACTTTACAGTGTATAAACATGCTCATGGCAGGGGAGGCTCCGACTGGAAGACAATCATCTTCAGGTGAATAAGAATCTTGAAATTGATTAAAACTTGTTTTTTTTTGTTGTTGCTTGAGGCATTGAAAAGGTTTTACTGTCTCAACTAGAAAATACTCCTGGAGATACAAGACATAAGGTGAAAAAAAGAGAAAAAGAGAGTGTTAACTATACCATGAAGATCCTCTAATGTTTAAAGAAAGTTAATGTTGCGTAATTTACGTCTTCAACCAACGCTATCCGGGTTCATACAGAAAAACAGTTGTCTTACAAACACATATTCTTGAGCGAGCTGAATATTTTGATAAGGGTATTTTTCTTTCTCTTAGCATGTTTTGTTTAGAGCCCAACCTCACAACTAGCGTATTTGTAGCTGTGTTGTAAGTTTGCCAACCTCCTATTGGTGGATTTTCGATGAGCGCCATAGCAGCGCTTACACTCTGAGATTTTAATCTAAAGTTTCAGACACTTTGCTGTCGTCTGTCTTTGGTCACAACGGAACTAAATCTCACGTTGCGACGTGCGCTGTAAGACCGCTGACCTCAAGTCATGACCAAAGAATTCTTCTACTGTTTATCTGTGATTTATTTTTTTTTAATCTGTGTTTTTTTTTTGTCTGTGATAGCAAAATCAGGCCAAAAATCGCTCAGCATGACGTGAGTTTGCTTTCCGAGGCACTGACACTCAGCGACTGACATGTAATGAACACCTTCTTTTAACTTCCACCTAAAAAATAGAGATGAAAATCCATCAGAAGCGCTTTGTCCGAATGCAGGTCGTGAAAAATAGCACGTCTCTTCAAGTTCTCCTATTTCGCCAGGGTTTCTCGAACGATCCGAGCGACGTCTCCAACGTCTGATTGCCGGACTCCGATCGTGTTTAGGCATTTTTCCTGAAAGCAAGGCGAACACATCCCTCATCTCTGGAAGGTCCAAACATGATTGAAAACAGCAGCCTATAAAAACACTGGGCACCCGCGAGCTTCCAGTTCTCATTAACAATCGAGTCACGTCGGAGAGAAAACACGTTTGTACCTGAAACAGATGTTTCATTCACAATGCCTTATAGTGATGGCTGGGCTTAAGATATGAAAAGACTGCTGCTGAGTAACGAGGGCACAAGTACTGATGGGGTTTGAGGAAAATAAAATAAAATACTTTAAAACCAATAGCTCTTTAATAAATAAAATCTAGTAATTATTCACAAACTGCTGTAGTGTAAGAGGAATAAAACACCTCAGGATGTGCTGTTCACTTAAAGTCAGGGTGCTAACACTGTCTCTGCTTCATCACACCACCCTGTCATCGATTATTTTCCTATAATAGCACAACACGGAGTGTTTTATTCTTTATATATTTTCGTTTCACACGTAAAATTGTCAAACAGCTCAGAATAAAATCAGAACAATTCTTGCTAATGGGCTTTTGACCTCTAGCGTGTAAAATATGGGTGCATTCAGAATTCCAGCATCACTCCTTTATCAGTTTTTTCCCCCCTTTTTTTTAAAAAAAAAAATGTATATTTCTAAGTGTATGCTTGCATTTTTCTAGAGCTAGGACTAGGGCTGGGCAATATGGCGATATTTATACCGTGATAAATGATGTCACTATACACTTTTCTGAAATATCACAGATATCATGAAATCTTGTTAACATATTTCTAACAATTGCAAATGGATTTGCTCTTAAAATTTTGCACTGAATCTTTTTACATGTCATTTTTTCTCCTTTTCAGTGTTCAATAATTAAGTATTTTAGACTTAATTAAAATTTAGATTAAATAAAAGCATCATTTAAACAGGCACGTTTGTCTCAGTTTCTTAGCAAGCCTAAACAGTAAAATGTATTGTTGAAAGAATTTGATATTTTTGTCATCCATATCGTCCAACCCCAGCTCTTCATTCTGGTCTAAGTTTAATAAATGAAAAAGTGCTGCAGAAAGAAAATGAGAAAAAAAACAAACAAAACAAAAACATTACGCTGCCGTAATAAAAATGCTGTGATAAAATTCCTGGGTGATTTATAAGAAATCAAAAGCACCTCTGTGATCCAAAGACACAACAGAAATCTCTTTTCAAACTGAACTGCTGCAAAATTCAGCATTAACATCTGTTCTTCAAAGTTTGCATCAGGCTTTAATGACGCTAAATGACGGAGGAACGTGTCCGAGGTTGTTATGCGGTAAGGTCCCGTGAAGGAGGAGGCTATTTTTTGCATAAGGAGCTCTGGAGGGAACTGGCTAGTGCATTTCTGTGAGTTTAATAAATCACCTCTTGTCACTTTTTCCCTTGAAACAGAATCCGAACGTCCTCAGAGATGAGAACGCTCACATCCATGCTAGTCGCCTGCTTCACATCGGCATTATTAATTATTCCTCAATGGAGCGTATTGTTTTTTTTTTTTGTTTTTTTTTTAGCTGCTCTTATTTACAGTGTAATTATGGAAGAGGCGCTGGGAATCGAACGCACCCGTGACCCCGGTGATGACGAGACGGGACGGAGGGAATGAAACAGCTCCACCGGGGCAGAGTTAGCAGAATTAGCAGAGTGGCTATAGGAGTGGCTAGAGGAGACCATTTTAGATTTCAAACCTCAAGCCCTAACCGTGTTGCTTCTCCGCCACTACAATATGCTCATCAGGGTAGCTGGAAGTGGTGAAGCTGGACTCATCTACCTGTTTTTCTTCATTTTTTTTTCACTGTATTCAGTACTTACATTTCAAAAAGCTAAATCTAAGCACTTGAGCCTTGTTACTATAGTCTGTTCAGCGGTTCATGTGTGTGTCGGGGTGAGAGATGGAGGGATGAAGACCTTTGCTGAAGGAAGTCTCGGCAACTAAAAGTGACTAAATTTCACCACTCAGTCAGGAAATTTCTTCGATTAGGAAGGTAGCGGACGAGATGTCGGGTTTTGAAGAATGCTATAGCATGTCATAATATGTCATAATTTTTTATGACATCACATGAACATTAACATGACATCAACCTTGTTGCTTGCTCTAATACAGTGATTTTTTTTTTGGGGGGGGGGGGGGGATTCATTCAGGATTTGTGAAACATTTTGGATATCGGATGACTGTAGCAATACACTTTAGCTGTAATCCACTCCGCAACTCCGTTACACCAGGGAAAAAATAAAAAGCGATAAATTAAATGAAATTCTCTCTCCAAGTGCTAGATAAGAACTGAAATGTTTTACACTAAGGTTCTTTTTTTGTAACATTATTTAAACATGTCAGGAATAAAGCACTTAGGGAGTGTGCTGTTATGGGAAAATAATCAACAAGAAGATGGTGGAATGAAGTCAAGTTGATTACTTTCCAAAAAACAGAACGCCCTGTAGTGCTTTACTCCTCTTATACTACAGCAAGTTTCCAACAAGTCCAATTTAAAAAAATGATTAAACAACATACTTTTTTATCCTTTTATAGCTATATTTATGGCTGCAAATCAAATTAGTTCCTGTTCTCACTTACGCTAGAGCAGCTACAAACAGTCGTTCCCTCACCAGCCTCTCTTTTATTCTCCCCTCTCAAAGTTAAAAAAAAAAAAAAACACACAGCTTGTCATGTTACCGAGAAACCATGAAGCAACTGAAAAGGTCTTAAAGTTACAGCTTTACCTCTGACCCTTACAAAAGCCCTGACACTGGAGACTCCTTCCATAAATGTTACATAAACATCTCCTCAAAGAAAACTTCACCATATCCACGATTATACACGTTTTTCGAGTCCATTTATTATGACTCGAGTGTTCACTGTACAAGTCCCTATGTATGAGATGTTACTATAGAAACGATATCGTATTAGAACGAGCGCGTCAATATGTCAGAGCTGCCTTCTGACCAATCGGAATCCAGAATTCAGCATGGTATGGTATAAGATGTGAATAATAAATGAGTAGTAAACAGTAATGAGTGTCAAGAGTTCAAACTTTCTTAGCATGAATCGAGTGGACACGTAAAGAAACGTTTAGGGAAAACATGCCATTGAAAATTGCTACTATTAAACATTTACCTTTAGTGAGGCACGGATATAAAAACAACAAGCATGAATTGTTAATGAGCTCATTTCCTTTATTAAAGAAAAGTTCTTTTAGTATCTTCACCACCTCATCCAGTAGCTTCCTGGTGTGACGTTCACATCACCATCTCCTGGGAGTTTTCTCTCAAACCCCAGCAGGGGTTCGAACCTGCTCCATCGTCTGCTCCATCATCAATCTGAGGCGAAGTACAGCGTGTGCTCGGAAAAAATAACTCCGATAATTCTTAATGACAATAATAATGATAACTCAAGCCCAAATCTCTATTCACCTGCACAGGTTGGAAAGGAAATGAATCCTAACACCCAGTGTGAGAATGGGAAGACTTGCTAATTGCAAAATTAATCACAAGATCACACTTTTGTAGCTTGTATCGCTCTGAGACGATGACCTGCAGCACAGGAGCTCGAACCTGATGGTAAATATGGGATGTGAAAAGAAAGAAAAAAAGGCCACAGCAGGGTGTTGAGGAAACATGGTGGGAAATGGCTTGGAGGGAAAAATGCAGCATTGTTTTGCATGACAAATCGATAAATAAAAAAAGTAGCACTTTTCAGGAGTTGGGTCACAGAGCAAAAGTAAAGCGGAATTTAAACCCAGGAACAATGAAGCTGTCAAAAGTAAAACAGCTTCTTAAACCCCAGTTTACGCTGCATTAGTCATGCTAAATATCTCCGAGGATTGAAACACACCGAGGAAAACGTGTCTTGTCAGATATGAACTGTTTACTTCGTAATGTTTCTAATAGAATCGGTCATATCTGCGACGTTTTTTTCCCCGCAGATGA
Source organism: Pangasius sanitwongsei (assembly GCA_037576675.1). Classification (NCBI taxonomy): domain Eukaryota; kingdom Metazoa; phylum Chordata; class Actinopteri; order Siluriformes; family Pangasiidae; genus Pangasius; species Pangasius sanitwongsei. The sequence goes on from CM075019.1 coordinate 2,110,581, forward strand.
ATGACTAGTGACAACTGAGGTTATATAAATGCAAATACACACTTTTTTTTTCAACAATATGTCTGTCAATGGATGCTTGTCTAGTTAATAGCAAAGTGTCTGGTACGAAACAGTAAAATGTGGAAAAGCATGCACGTGACACGGCACATGGCACACGACGGTATTGAATTATTTCTCATTAACGCCACGTTTCAGTGTGTTAGTAAAATTCGGCTCACGCTGGATGTCGATGGTGACTGTGGCCTCTTTGCCGTTGGGCGCTGCTTTGTTGGACGCTCGGCAGGTGATGCGCTGGCCGCTCTCGATGTTGGACGCCGAGACGTACAGCGTGCTGACCGTGCTCTCCCTCTGGCCGTCACGCAACAGCGTCTACGAACAAATGCAACAGCGACAGATCAACGTAAACCGCAGACAGCGTGGAAAACATCATATTTACTTCTTGTCTAGCTCCAAATCTGTTTACTGTTTAACTGTTTATCTGCCGTACAACAGAAAAGACAATATTCAGATAGTGCAGGTAAAAGAGGTGAAGAGAAAGAAAGAAAGAAAAGGAAAACAAACCGATATACTCCCAACGCAGATGAAACTTTGGTAACACTTTCTATCACACCCATATACGTAAATCATTATAACTGCGCTTTGAATTCTTTATAAGTCCTTTGTAAAGTGTTTATAAATTCTAATAAAGGTCTAATAATGCGTTATAAATAATGCTATTAATTTGATAATTTATATAGTGAGTGCTAGCTTGAATGGTTAGTTAGCTTAAAGCGTTCATTAGCTTAAACGGTTCATTAGCTTGAACAGACGCTGGACAATCTTTTTTGAATCAGGAATACATAAGTACAAGAAGAAAAAGTAAAAGAAATAGTGACAAAATCTTCTCTATAACTCTGATGCTAACACAACACACAGTTACCTACAGTACAAAGTGAATGTAAAGATGCTAGCTAGACTCCGTTAGCCTTTTAGTCGAGGGCGCAAACACAGCGCTTCATCGCTTGAGACATGATCAGGAGAGGATAAAGATGTAGCTACAAAAAAAATGTCGCACAAATGAATCCAAATGCTCGCTAATTTCCCATAGTCTCTATTAAAGCATGTAATTAGCTTGAAAAGCTCTGAAGAAAAAAAAAACTTTTATGAACTTCGTTTCTTATATTGCATTAAGTTTTATAATGAGGTCACTAAGAGCACAGTAGAGAGGAGAGATAAGTTCAGTCAGATGTGTGCAACCGCGCTGACATTAACACATAGCCCAGGATTTAAATCAACACTGTGTCTTCTTAAAAGAACAAAAGAGATGCTATCGTCTTCATATTCCTCACGAGGCTCCTCACGCTTACAGCGACACTGTCTGAGGGTTCAGACTTTTTTTTGAGAGAAGAAAAAAAAAAGTTCTGCAAAGAAAGTCAGAGCAGAAACGTGAAGGACAGCAACTCTGTCAATAACAGCAAATCACGCAATGAGGCGAAGTTAAATAAAAAAAAAAGATCTATCTATCGATCCATGCATCCATCCATCCATCTACCTGTCTGTCTGTCTGCCTGTCTATCTATCTATCTATCTATCTATCTGTCTGTCTGTCTGTCTGTCTAAATTATGTTCTGGGTACTTTGGCTGTTGCTGTCAGCTGGTCTTTAATTAATTATTTAATTAATTTACTTTTTTCTTGGCATTTATTTGGTTCATGAACTTTCAGCCATCGCTGTCAATCATTCACTCATCCATTCATTTTGTTTTTCTTGGTATTTATTTGATTTATAAACTGCTGTCATTCATTCATTCATTCGTTCGTTCATTCATTCATTGCTCATTTTCTTCTTTGGACACTTCTGATTTGCTCATTAATGTGTGATTAATTATCCATTTCCTCGTCACGGAGCTTTCATTTAGTAAATGTTTGGAAACGTGGACTGGATTGGAAAGCAGTGGTGTTTCTACTAGAGCTAAAAAACCAGTAACTAGAATAACTAATGACTAGTAACTGAATTAGGAGTGAGCAATTAGTCAATATTCTCCACTGTGCATCGGAAGGGAGGAAGCGCTCCAATAAATGAGTGAGAGTACATCTTTCTTCCCACCACTCTTAGAGAGAGAGAGAGTGAGATAGAGAGAGGGGGAGAGACAGAGAGAGCGAGAGAGAGAGAGAGAGAGCATCCATTTTCCACCCAGAGCATATAAAATTGAGCAAACTTCCCTGAAACCCATCTATAATTGAGAGCTGTGGAATGTCTTCCCTTTTTGTTGTGTTTAAATCAAGACACTGAAGCTTCAGACGGCCACCAGGATTAAATTATAAAAAAAAAAAAATTCACTTGTCATTAAATTGACACGGCTAACCATTCTGAGGACACAGGGAGACGGTGGCTTCATGAAATAATAATGCTTCACTGCAGTGTGAAGCGATCCGGCATGTCATGTAAGGAGCAAAAGGAATAAAACACACCCTGTCATGCTGTTATAGCAAAATAGTCAAGGATGAGGTGGTGTGATGAAGCGGAGTCACGGTTACCATCCTATAACAGCATGTCCTGAAGTTAAAACAACAGCATGTCATGATTTCTTTTGCTAAATATCAGCGTGTAGAGATGTACACAGCCTCGCACACACCTGCTGTTGAAATTGCAGGCGATTGCACAGCAGCTTCGGAATGGTGTAAGGCTCAGTAAGCGGCGGCGTTTGCCTCCTGCGCCTCTCTTTACTCTAACACGCTGATTTAAATGCAGAGTGAATGCAGGTGATACCTTGGAGTACATGGCACCGTTGAGCACATCTCCGTTACGGATCCAGATGATGGAGGCTGCCGGCTTGGCGTTGTCAGCGTGGCACGTCAGGTTGAGCGGGTCACCGGCTCTCAGACTCACCACGGGCGCTCCGATGATCACAGGGTCGTCAGGAGGAACTGGAGGATAAAATGAATAATGGATGAGATCGGGATTCGTGCAGAGAGGATGGCCTGGACAGCGAGAGAGGATGGACAGAGAGCCATCATCTCATCATATCGTCATCTCTCTATTAAAACAACAGATCTTCTACCCTAATGAATCTCTGATGTTCTTGTATTTTATTGTATCGGACGTTTATCAGTAATTTGTATTTGTATACGCAAATGAGCCTTCGTCTATTTAAATTATATATTTGCATATAATTAATACTAGCAAAAAAAAAAAATTCAAGTCTAAACGGAGAGGAAAAAAATGTACGAAACAATTTGTTGGAATTTAATGTTACTTGTTTGCATATTAAAAATGTTTTTAATTCTGTTTTTTTTTTTAGTAGAAAATCATAAATCCAATACAGAACATGAAACTAATGACTAAAAGCATTTTGAGAAATAAAATAACATTTATATCCACCTCTAATATCAATATCTGTTATATCATTCTCTAGGGATAGCGATGAACATGTAAAATTGCATATCTTTACCCCTAAAAAAAAAAAAAAGAAAAACATTTTTTGATAAAAGTGATTCTAGAAATAGCAAATAAATAAAATAATAAATAAATAAATTTATGAATAATTGCTACAACCAAGCAAATAACTAAATATAATAAACATAAACAATTGAATATAAATAAATAAGCAAATAAATAAATAAAAAACAAGCACATAGACAAATAGATATGTGCATAAAGACAGACAGACAGACAGACAGACAGACAGATAGATAGATAGATAGATAGATCATGTTTGCATGCAGATTGTTTATTAAATGTAGTTTATAAGGAAATGTACATATCATAATGACACATAAACTGATATTTATAACAGGAAAAAGTATTTTTTACGGATAAGTGGCAGGACGTGATTTTGCCTGGCCTTCTTCAAAGTGGCTAAGTTTCAGATAATGTGGTGATTATGAGTGAAAAAAACAAACAAACAGTAAAGTAAACATATTAGTGTTGAGGGTTTTTTATTAATACAGTTGAAGAGAAAACACGTTATAGATGTACTACATCCTGAAAAGTTTTTTGAGCCAAATCATCATTTCTACCTGTAGTGGCTGACTTTAAAAAAGAAAAGCCAAATGTCAGCTAAAAACAGAGAAAAGCAGCTGATGGGATGAGCAGGGAGGGAGAAAAAAAAAAACTGGCGGTCCTGAATAGCACTGATTGCGACCCTCTCTTTAAACACCTCTGATCACTCTGCTTTCCATTCCCACTCAGCTGAATTATTGATTGAGCACGCTGCTCATTAGAGAGCATATCTGGGGCAAGTCGAAATCAAAGGCGGCAAGCAGGTGGCACATCCTGGCTACTCCAGAGAGACGGGAAATAGAGAGAGAGAGAGAGAGAGAGAGAGAGGTGAATGAGTGAAAGAAGCCAAAGGGAGCACTAGGAAGAAGGAGTCACTAACTTCATTAGGAGGGAACCGAGTTCCCAAACACACACCTCTGACTTCTAATTAAAGCCACACTCAGTGTTTACTTCTCACATATTTTCTAAAAAAAAAAAAAAAAAAAAAAAAGCAGTGAAAGAGAGTCATTTATGTCTACTGCCATTCTGAGAACCTCATATGAGAAATTCATATCTCTCAGAGGCTTGTCAGGTTTGGCCTTGACTCGTCTGTGAGGAAAGCTCGGGGTGATATATTACCCAGAATTACCTCACCAGAACCAATCAAGTCGCCTCCTCCAGCTCGGGGAGTCGCACACTTCTGAAAGTGAGCAAGCAGCTCTCGCGCTGGGCGTCGTAAATATCGCACTCACGCCAGCCATCTTTCATGTTGGGGAGGAAAAATTATTGTGCGTGGAGAGCTGCAAGATGAATACACAAAATAGCGCTCTACTGTTAAGTCACTCGTCTGTTAAGTAAGAGTTAAAACACTTGGGGGGCGTGCTGTTACGGGAAAATAATCAACGCCAGGGTAGTGAGATGAAGCGGAGTTACTGAACCCACCCTGAAGCATGTACCGGAGGGTTTTATTCCTCGTACACCACAGCAATTTGCCAAAGATTAGAATGTTGACTTACTGAAGAATGTCACACTGTAATTTTTATCTGTTTATAGTTACATTTTATGTTACGTATAACTTACAGCGGCTATAAACAGTCGCTCTTTCACCATTCTGTCATTTTTCTCATTCTCGAAGTTAAAAAGACAAAAATAAGCAGCGAATGTCATGTGACTGAAAAAAAACCCAAAAAAACTTGCCAAGCGCTGACACTGGAGACTCCTTCTAAAAATGCTAAATAAACATCTCACAGAAAACTCAAACAAACAAATCAACAACTCCACAAGTTTCTTGATCCGCTTACCTATAAGCTGTTACTATAGAAACGATAACGTCTTAGAATGAGCGCTTTAATATAAACCTGTGATCTGGAGCTGCGCCACTGTCACATCTGCTGTTATAGAAAATTAATCAACACCTCCTGTCCAATCAGGATCAAGTGATCAACGGCACTGTGCTATAAACAAAAAGCAAAACAGTACTTCCACGGTGTATCGACCCGCCGTTCCTGTGCAATCGTTCTTCAGGTTGAGGGAACATTTATGACATTGAATGAACCGATTACCCAAGACAACTCACTTCATCAAAAAAAAACAAAAAACTCCTAACTGTCGCCTAACAGTGCTTTCCTTGTCTAAACAATCATTAGTATGGTCATGTTTGCAAATATTCCTTGGCGTAATGGCTCTAAATTGACGCTTTAACACGGCCAGTCGATAGATTTCTCTCGAGTGGGCGAGTGGACCGAATGAATCGGCCATATTTAATTGGCGCTCACAGCAACAGAAACACTCGAGTGATACCCAACACAAGCCCGGCTCCTTGGCACCAAATTACTTTTCTCACTGCCCTCTTGATACATGTGGCCCTTGGGACATTTCCCAGACTTGATCGGTCTGCGGAGGTGAGGTGAAAGAGGGAAGAAAAGAGAAAAATGGAGCAATTTCAAGTTGTTAAAAAAAAAACTGAGAGGAGGCGGTGCTCGGGGGAAATGTGACCCATTTTCTAATGTACCTGCAGCTGTTCTCTGATCGGGAGATGCGTTTTCTAACAGGAGGAGGTGGCAGAGAGGGATTAGTCACATCCATGCTGCATTCGGATGCACGTAAGCATCAGTAATTAGCCTTCTCTTCCTGCCAAATGAACTGCAAGCAGTCATGAGAGCTCTCTTAACAAGATCGGACCACACCATCTACGTGAATATCTCAGTGATATAACTAGATCTGCAAAGGTGTTTGTGTGGGGTTTTTTTGGGGGCTAACGTATGCTGTTGTTGAGAAATGCAATAAGCTTAATGTGGCAAAACAACTTCATTAAGAATGATGACAAAATAAAATAATCACCTACTGGAACACGGTTACCACCTAATGATGCTGTTATGATCGGAGATAAATGCGCTTAATAAATACCACCTTACGATGCGAGGATGGAAATGGTGGAAAGTGCTGGACAAAAATAAGGTAGTGCTGGACAAAAATAAAACCATTAACACGGTAAAATAGAGAGATAATGGTCTGTATTGCTTAAGTAAAACATTTTATGGCATGCTGTTAGAGGAAAATAATCAACAGCAGGGTAACTTACCAGTAACAGCACACCCCAACGTATTTTATTCCTCTTACACCACAGCAATTTGCCAGTGATAACAACAACCACCTCTTTTTTTTCTTTTTATTGAAAGTAATAATACAACAAAAAAAAACGCACTTAGATACCGCAAAGTGTAAATTCCTCTGGCACAAAAGCACTGATACTGGAGACTCCTTCCATCTGTCTCACCTCAACACCTTAACAGTTAGACACATTTTCAATCCGGTCCGTGCGAATGAGCTGTTACTATAGAAACGATAACATATAAACCTGCGATTTGCAGCTGCACTACTGTCAGAGCTGCTGATATAGAAAACGAATCAACACCTCCTGACCAATCAGAATCCAGAATCAAACAGCACTGTGATATAAAAACTTTTATAAACAATTCCACTTTCTACATCGAGGAGTGAAACAACAGATTGGGGATGACGCATTATTTTAAATATTTCCAACAAGAGAGATTTTCTATTTCTAATCATTTACAATTATTAAATGATTTTCAAAGACACTTTTGGCAGCTATATAGGATGCTGAATCGACACAAAGATGCAATGTTTAAAGGGTTAAATATATACCATGTGCCTAAACTTGTCGTTTAGGACAACCGTTGACACATGAAATAATTCTACTGAAAGTTTACAGTATTTGAGAATAATTCCATACCAACTCCTGTCTACAATTTTGTTAACATTATACTGCAAGTCAAACAGCGTAGTCCGGGCGTAAATCTGTGTGTTAGGTTTGTGTGGATATTCTAAGTCTGGTAAACATTGTCCTTCATGTCCAATTCACTCAACAGCTCACAATACCTTTATAAACAAACACAATGCACGCATGGCCTCGCTGTGCTGACATGTAAGATACTACATGTGTGCATCATCCTATTCCAGATTATTTGCTGGTGATGAAAAGCATTGTGTACCGATCCTCCTGTCACACAGCTCAATTGTGAGGCTCAAAACCGGAGCTCAGAGCTGTCCTTGTGTGTGTCTGTGAGACTTCACAGGGAGTTGTGTTTGCTGTGTTACTTAAAGACGTTATTTAAACGCCTGTGAATGGAGAATATTTGTGGCTGTTGGCATAGTCTGGTGGAACTATAATTCCACTGAACAATCAATATATTTAAAAAAAAGCACTTTTTTTTTTAATTACATTTGATGTCATTAACCGCCAGTGAGTAAATATACACATTGACCTGGTCATTCATGCAGTTCAGCAGTTCAACGTTTATCATCATGCAGATACAGGAGCTTCAGGTTCAAGAGCTTCAGTTGATGTTCACATCAAACAATTTTCACACACAACAGTCTCTAGAGTTTACACAGAATTATGCGGGGAAAAAACACCCGGTGAGCAGCAGGTCTGTGGGTGAAAAACCCTGCTGATGAGAGAAGTCAGAGGACAATGAGAAGGCTCCGCTAACTCAAATAACCACTCTTTACAAGCGTGGTGAGCGGAAAAGCATCTCAGAATGCACAACAAGTCGAACTCTGAGGCCTTGTAGTTTACGTTCTTAGAAATAAAGGTCTATTTGTCCAGTCCTAAAAGTTCCTTGGTTTTCTGTAGAACCCTATGTACAACATAGATCAGATAGGTTACTAGCTAATAAATAGGATACTCGGGTTTTTTTCATTCCCCAAAAATTATATGATAAAATGTCAATCCTAACATGTTTAGAATCATAACCTAAGGACAAACCTCATATAAGAAGCAGAAATTACCCACTGGAGAAGCACAAAAACAACCAAAGCAAGGCACTATGCTTTCACCTCTGAGTCTACATTCTTCAGTTTTCATCGAGTTCCTACCTGTTCTCAACTCACAGTGACAGTGTCACAACAAGAATAGCAGAGGAAAGTGTATGACAGTGTATGACAGCTCACCCTCCTCTCCTCCCATTCCTCCAGCTCCCTCTCAACCTCAAATGCCATAACACCATTATACTCTGAGATTTTATGATTTCAAAGCAGACACATAAAGCCAAATGTGGTGATTCTGGGACTGGGGTTCCAGGATGTTGGCGCTTATGAAGTTTCGATTTTCAAGGAGCGGGAAACAAAGTGCATCCTAGAGGATAGCTGCCACCATGATGGGGCAATCTACAAGCTAGAAGCTGTCAGTGGAAAAGAGCGGAGCTGCAGATGTGCCCACTCCATCGCCGTCTGGCCAACAAAGTGTGGCATTTGAGAAATGAGGACCAGCTGTTCCAAACTCTGTGGCGATTTATGGAAATTAAAGTTTAATGGTGTTTGCAAATGGGTAGTTAGATCACCTCGAGCTTGCATTTACATCACAAAAGGCTCTTTAACAAAAGAAAAATGGAGGAAGGAGTACAATATCCAGGCCTCAGGTTTGGGCTATTCCAATTTTCTTTTCAGCCTGTCGTTGTTTGCTTTTTATCTAGACCAATCTACCACAGAGGAGGCAGTGTTCAGTCTGACATTAACAGAAGGCAGACAGGAGGCGAGGAGTGAGAGGATTGTTTGGCGAGGGCTGCAAATATTGGCTTGCTGCTCACCTAAAAATGGAAAAAAAAAAAAGTTTGCTTGCTGACAGTCTTTCCCAAAGCTCAACTTGGTGATTATCTCAGGAAGACAAGGAAGAGAAGCAAGTAAGCAAATAACTCATTTGCTTTAAAAGGCCAAAAAGAATTGACATTTTCCATCATTACAACTGATTTAGATAGAGTACCATACATTGTTAAACAAGAACCTATGACAAATTTTTGCCATAAGAATATTTTGGACAGAGTTGGACATTTAGGTAGCTTCCACACAGATTACTCTGTTTGTCAAGTCCATATCAGAATGAAATTGCCACCATTCTGAAGCCCCTTTTAAACAAGAAACCGTTGGTTTGTATGGAAGCTAAAATGATATGGAAGTTGGTTTGTATGGAAGCTAATATGTAGTACTTGGGATCTAATTAGCCTTAGGCGTCCCTGCTTAGAATCATTTATTGTGTTGGCTCTTAACTTATTCAGCAGCCAAGCTTACATGATTCCTGCATGGAGGTTCAGGAGTCATACTGCAAACAAGTGGGGAAGGTAAACCTCGCTTAGATTTACAAAACAGCTTTAAACGCTCTGAGATCAGACATGGATAGGGGGCAGTCGTGGCCTAATGGTTAGCGAGTCGGCCTTGTAACCCGAAGGTGAACCTGAAGGTCGTGGGTTCGAGTCTCAGGTCTGGCAGGGATTGTAGGTGGGGGGAGTGAATGACCAGCGCTCTCTTCCACCCTCAATACCACGACTGAGGTGAGACCTTTGAGCAAGGCACCGAACTCCCAAACTGCTCCCAGGGCGCAGCAGCAAAAAAGGCTGCCCACTGCTCCGGGTGTGTGTGTGCGCGCACACTTGGATGGGTTAAATGCAGAGCATAAATTCCGAGTATGGATCACACATGGGTCACAGTATTGGCTACACGTCACTTCACTTACTTACACTTAAATTTCCACAACAAGCCAACAGACCTCATTAAATTAGTTGGCTAAATATCAAGCTTTTAATGACAGATAAGCAAAACCAAAAGAGGAAGGAGTTTGGACGATCCCTGATGGAGACAAGGTATAGGAGACCAGAATGGGTCTTCCCCTACACATTCTGAGCTTTGCTTGTCAGGGTGAAGAAAGACAAAGCGATTGTAGACTGTCTGACTAGTTGTGGTCATGCTCCGTAGTCCTCGGTGGAAATGAAGTGACAGACTGCACTGGATCATGACACCACCCATACATTAACTTCATTACTTCAGTGAAGGCTTGGCTCACAGCTTTGAATGTAACTTCTCAGAAATCTGTGCGGGATTAAATGTCAGGCTAATGGCTATGCCCAGGTGATACCCTGATGATTTGTCTCTCCTGCCAACAGACCAGTGAAAAATAAATAAAACATAAGAAACTAAAGAATAAAAACAAATGGTTGCCCCCTCATCTAAAATTAATCATTTTAATGGACCTGGAATCACCAACATCTTCACTTCTCTCCAAGTAAGTGGCTTGAGATTGCTTTGCCGGAGCTTTGGTGCTCATGAGCCAGAATAATGAACTGATACCTCTGGAATCCATCATGGCTTTAACAAGCAGGAGAGATCAATAATGATAATTAGGCCTCGTTTTTGCCTGCCTAGAGGTGGACATTTGCATCGGAATCTCATTGATTGATAATCACAGGAGATGGAGAACATATCTGAGGTCTTTTACTACAGCTGATTAGCCCTGATTTGAGAGTTGGTTTCCGAGCTAATCTGATTCCAATGATTACTTAGCACCTGCTTTTCATTAGGACAAAAAACATTTGGTCTTTAAGATCATTTACTTTTCTAAATTTAAGGTGCTGGAACACATACAATGGATATAAAAAATCTACACATCCCTGTTAAAATGGTCAAAGAAGTAAAAGAAAGACACTAATATAAATCATGTCAGAACTTTTCTCACCTTGAATGTGTAATTGCAAAGTATTCAAATAAAGTGAAAAACAATCAGAAACTTTTTAAGGAAAAAAAGTACAATAAAAAACTTACAATTACCTAGTTGCATAAGTGCACACACCCCTAAACTACCTTTTGATTTTATCACACCACTCCGTCTGTTTGGGTAAGAGTCTATCTGCAAGACACATCTTGACTTTGGCAATATTTTCCAACTCTTTCTTGCAAAAACATTCTACATCTGATAAATTGTACACCTGAAGGTTTTGCACTAAAGTCGACTGATATTTGTAGCTATTCATGATTCCCTCCACCTTGATAAAAGCCCCAGTTCTGGCTGAAGAAAAGCAGCCCTAAAGCATGATGCTGCCACCACCATGTTTCTTTTGGTGAGAAGGTATGGCACCTAACATGGTATGAAACCTAACATACCTTTTGGAATTATGGAATTATTATACCTTTTGGCATTGGTCTCATCAGACCATAACACATTTTGCCACATGGTTTGGGGTGATTTAGTTGGGTGTGGATGTTTTTTTTTTGTGAGAAAGGGCTTCCATCTAGCCACCCTACCCCACAGCCCAAGTATGTGAAGAATACGAGAGACTGTTTTCACATGTAGAGAGTAATCAGTACTTGACAGATATTCCTGCAGCTCCTTTAATGTTGCTGTAGGTCTCTTGGCAGCCTCCCTGGTAAGTTTTTTGTCTTGTCTTTTTTGTAAATTCTGGAGGGATGTCCTGTTCTTGGTAATGCCACTGTGGTGCTCCATTTTCTCCACTTGATGGTGGCCTTTATGGTGTTCCATGGTACGTCTAATGTTTTGGAAAGTTTTTTTGTACCCCTTTCCTGATCGATTTCTTTTGACAGTGAGACCCTGTACAGGCTTTGTCAGCTCATTGCAGACCATGGCTTCAGCAGTCAGATACCAAGGAGATGTCAAGAAAATTTTACAGAAACAGCTGTTTTTTTATTTGGAGTTAATCAGAATAACTTATTGATGACAGCTGTATGAATTACCTTTGAACATAAGATTGAATATGATTGTTTCATTCTGAACAAAGCCACATCCCCAATTATAAAAGGGTGTGCACACTTACGCAACCAGGTTATTGTAACTTTTTTTGTATTTTTTTTTACCTAAAATGTTTCTTATTGTTTCTCACTTAATTTTCATACATTGCAATTTCACATTGACATGATTTATTTTGGTTTAATTTTTTTCATCACAAAAACTCGCCATTTTAACAGGGGTGTGTAGACTTTTTATATCCACTGTAATTTCCTGGCAATTTTATTACGAATTTGCGACCTTTTCTACAAGAGCAGGCCAAAACCATCTTCTCTCACTACAAGTTAATAATACAAAAATGCAGCATGTCAGAAGACATTCCCATGCTAGAAAGGTTAACAGGACAGCTTTACCTCTGACTCTTACGAAGTACTGACACTGGAGACTCCTTCCATAAATGTTACACCTAAACATCCTCACAGAAAACTTCCCCATATCAGTGATCATACTGACCTAGGACCGTGAGGCGAGCGGGTCGAGACCTGATGCCGGCCTGGATGCCCTGACACTCGAAGCTTCCGTCATCAGCGAGCTCTGTCCTCTGGATCAGAAGGTGGTACTCGCCTTTGCTGTGATCACCCACTACGTCGTAGCGTGGATAGCCTGGAAAACAAGAAGGTTTTTCATGAAACATAATCTGCTCATGAACTAACATAAAACTTCACCAAAAAGGCAAGCGGATGCAAATGTACAACCCAGTCATTCATTTCCCTTCCATTTTTCCTGGTGGGGGGTCGCAGTGGAAACTTCTCTATGTCTGGCTACAAATTAAAGCTCCTCTGGGATCCACAGACATTGAGACAACTGTGAGACATAAGCTGTCCCAGGAGTCCTGAGTCTGCCCCTGGGTCTCCGTCCAGTGGGACGTGCCTGTTACAGCTCTATCGGAAGCTGACCCGGGGGCATGTATGTAAGGTGCCCAAACCATTTCAACTCCGGCTCCTCTAAGTTCTGAGGAATAGTGGCTTTACTCTGAGAATATCCCAGATTGTCGAGCTCCTCACTCTGTTGTAGAAATTAAGCCCAGAAACCCTGCAGGGGAACCTCATCTCTGTCACAACTTCTTGTCCTATATGTCTTATACCAGTGATCGACACTGTTCCTGGAAGTCTACCTTATATCAAACTAACACTTTCAAGTCAGACTCTTTGGATTATGGCTGGAAGTGAATTCAGTTGCTGACCATCATCATATTCTATATAACTGTGACTACCTTGCCTCAATTCAACAGCCTGGAACATCTCAAGGTATAATTTTCCCTCTTTGCGTCATTCATCCAAAAAAAAAAAAAAACCCTGCCATGATAAAACAGCCCTAAAATGAACTGGATACAACATACAAAGCTACAAGGCTATCCTTAACCGAATCATCTGACAGAAAAATGAAATAAGAGCTGTAAACATTTCAAATCAAGAACCTTGACGCTTAAGTAGTGACATTCCTGGAGCGTGTACATGCAGTGAAAAAAAAGATTATACTGTATTTAGTATAGTTACAAAAACATACAGAATGAAAAGATTGGCAAAAATCCACGAGATCCTTAATTCAATCAGAAAAATAATATTTATTAGGAAACTCGTGGCCAAAAACAACGTGACCTGGCATGTGCACGTAACAAAGAATGATGGAGGAATTAAAAAAAAAAAAAATTTGTCTACTATTGCTAGTAAATGTGTTATTTCAAAGATCATTGGTTAATATTTGTCAAGCTAACAGCTCGTGTCTGAGCAATCCAATACAACACTCGGCTGCCTTTGGCCCTCATTAAGGGGTAAACCCCCACTAATACGAAGTCATCCAATCACCTATTAATGCAGATGTTTTCTTTGTCGAATACCTTGAAGGCAAACGGAGCTAAAGAAGGTGGACTGCAGTATGATGGTGATAGCCCATTGATTCATGCTAATTCAGTGGAAATGAGCAGTGAGCACTCCTACATCCCATTAGCTTTACTGTTTCGCTGATGGTCTCATCTAGAATCAATGTAGTTAACTTTTATCATTTGCTGTCCTGGGGCTCCATTTTGCCTAAAATCTACTGAAGCAGAACATCAACCTCTTAGAGTAGGAACCTATTATAGTCATTTTTCATTTTCATTTTTAGTAACCTGCAAAAGTGTTTCGGGTTAAGTCTTAGATCAGCCATGATTTAAGTAAGACTGGGGTTAGGAAACTGGGATGAAGGATGATCAAAGCAATAACAGATGAAGAAGAGGGTTAAAAGAATAAGGCTGATATAAAAAGAGAAAGACGCCTGAGTGGCACCGTGATCAGTTCAGCCCGTGTTCATTTCCAGGTGCTTTATGAGTGGAGCTTACAGACGCTTGAGAAAAAGTCTTTTTTTATTTTTAAGATTATATTTGAATAAAAATGAAATGTTCAGTTAGAAACAAAACAAATGTTGAAGAGAGAGATCGAGCCAAAATACTAAACATTCAGAAAATGTACCGATATAGAGGTGGATGAATCAATAGCTATCTGTGCTAACATTTTTTTTTCCCATTTGTAGCAAACAAGTTGAACCAGAAAACGAAAAAATTCTACTCTTTACTGAATTATTACGATTATGATTATTATTATTTATTTATTTTCCCCTGATTATTCAAACAAAAGTTTTCCTTTGATATGTAGGCTAGGGTTAAATGTCACTGTCGAGCGCTTTACAGAGCTCCTTGCTCTGAATCCCACTGCCTGCTGCACTAAACACATCAGCCGAGACACGGTCCTGTTGACGCTAGAACATTTTCAATAGTCCGATTAATTAGCATACATGGATGTCCTGATTTTTTTCAGAATTAGGAACACTGAAGTACTTATGAAACTGAGCAAAATAAAGTTTGGCGTAAGGCTATCAAATAGCTCTCCTGTTTACCTTATGCACTCAGATTGAGGTTAAACATACCGAGAGAACATAAAGACGCTAGCTAGATTAGAATAATATCTTTTTTACGTGCTATGATGGGAAGGTACACCACAGCTCATCGCCAAAATGTTGGCCACATGTGATATGTAATACGCTCGTATACTAATTCGTTTCATTTAGTCTGTATTAATACACATAACTAGCTAACTAGTAGTTATTACATTACATTAATAATTAGCTACCAATTTTTCGCTGAGTCAGTTAGGCAGCACACTGGAGCTCTTATGATTTGTGAAAACACAAATCGTCCATAACTCAGGGGGTACCAGATTTGACGATACATGACAGTACTGACATATGAAGTGCTACGGTATACTGCATACTAGTAGCTAAGGGAGAACCTCTCTTCCTAACCAGGATAATAAAACCCTCGACTTGGGGTTAGTGTATGTCATTCAGTGTTTTCCTCTTTGAAAATGAAGGCTGTGATGAAGACACAGTAATACAGCAGATATCATGCACATTGCTAGTATACGCAGTTATCGCGATGGGGATGTTTTAAAGCAGACTCTACATCCTGCACAGTGGTAAAGAGTTGGAAACCCCTCCAGCTCGCCATTGATTGCCCACAGAAGTGAAGAAGTGTTTATCCCGTGTAGCAGCTGCACAGGAGCGGTTATTGAGCAGCTCACAGTGTTTAGCTAAGCGTCGGATTTCAGCCCTCAGCACCTTTATACTGCAATCCAATGAAACACCCACCTCAGGGGGATGCCTTCATGGCTTAGAGTGAGGCGGAGTGAGTGGAATGGGACAGCCGAGCCCTTAGAGGCTCAATTAAAGAGCTCGGGCTGTGACTAAACGCCGCCCAAGGTCGCTGCTAAAAAAGACAAATTTGCAGTGAAGCTAACGCAGCAGCTGACGCTTATTCCATCATCGCGAGTACGCTTTAAATCAATAACACACACAGCCAGGACAAGTTTCTCCCAGCCAACAGATCATCAACAGATGTGTTCCAGGTAATAAATTATGACTCGACTGACAATATGTACGTTTCATGAATAGCTTATGTTCTGTTGTGTGGTTGGGAAATGCTTTATGAACTTTGGCCATTTTTTTTGAGTAATCTCAAGTTTAAATGAATATAAAAGTGTGTACACATGCTCTAAATGCAGGTTTGAACATGGAATTAAACATCTCAAAATTATATTTAGATAATGTATTAATATGCACAAAATAAACAAATAAACAAACAAACAAATAAATAATTTTTTAACGTAATCTGTTAACTACTTTATTTTACTTTATCTAGTGACAAATATTATTATCTTATGCCATATAAAAAGCCTTTGGTTGGTTTTTATTTTATACTGAATATTTTATACTATCAGTAATATATTTTATACCATCAGTATATTTTATTTTATACTAGCAGTCTCAGAGGTCCCTGGTGGTCTAGCGGCTAAGGATCCTGCGCTCTCACTGCCGTGGCCTGGATTCGATTCCTGGGCAGGGTTAACCATCAGAACATTTTGCAAAACCAATCCAATAATGACTGAAGAGTCCACACCAATATCACCTTGATCGTAATGTTAAGGGTTAAATTATCCCTAATTTATGACAGCAAACAATCGGCTTTGAGAAACGGTGATTCATCGGGGAATGTTCTGTTCTTTTTTTTTTTGGTGCAGTGTTCTGTGGTGCTACTCCTTTATCATGTCTGTTTTTTCCCTCTTCTTCTTTACTTACAGTTTCTTTGCAATTAGGTTTTCTGCGCTGACTTTTTGTTCTTCTCTCTGTTGTGTAATTTCTCATTATTTTTGCTTTGTTTCCACCTACATGTTTTTTTTTTTTTACGCTCCCAATAATCTGGGAGGCCACCAGGGTCAAAAATGACCATTTATAAAGAAAACGTTTTTCTTGAGTGGTAGAAGGGCATCAGTGGGGAACGTGTCTCTGCCATATCTCCTGATTGGCAAAACTTTGCAAATAAAAGAGTCACGCAGTGTCGGCGAAAAAGCTCCGATTCCATCCCCCTTTTTGCTTCCTAAATGTTGTGGTTAAAAAAAGAAAACATGCTGTTGTTTACGTGTTCCCCTTGTCATAATTAAACACGGGTTTCATTGACCTGGATTGTGCCTCACAGGTGCAGAAGTGATGTTCAGGACACACGTGCAAGCTCTTTGTGTCTTTATTTGGGTTACTGCATAAATTAACAAAAAAAAAAGAAAAGAAGAAGAAATTGAATTCATCCACACTCTCAGAAAAAAAGGGTATTAAACTGTCCCGTTCCTTGCCTCCAGGGTGGGTCCTTTATCCTTTGTACCTGTGTGCATACTTCACCTGGAAGTGCTGATATAGTGTACTTTTAATAGCGTAAATAGACCATCGTTCTCTTTTAGAGGAAAGCTTCAAAGCTACTACATACATCTTATTATGCTGTACTAAAGGTACCAAAGGTGTGCGTTTTGTTGTCCCACCACAGCGACAAGGAAAGCTACAGTGTAATACTCGTTCTTTCTGAGCGCACTTGTGTCCTTAGAGCGAGGCATCACTACTGCAAATCAATACAAAGTTCTTTTATCTTATGATGAACTATTTCTATCCTGATGGGCGTGGTGTCTTCCAGGATGACCCCGCCCCCATCCACAGGGCACGAGGGCTCACTGAATGGTTTATTGGGGATGATAGTGATAAATCATATGCCATGGCCTTCATCTTCACCACCCAACTGAGAGAGTTGGGAGATTTGTAGTGACGTGTTAGACAGTGCTCTCCATCATCATCATCATCATCATCAACAACATCATCATCATCAACATCATCATGCTAAGGAAGCGATACTAGCAGCTCATGGTGCCCCAACACCTTTATGGTGACCTAACACACTTTATGTTTTTTTTTTTTTTAATCACCCATCCACCAAACAGACATTTAAGAAATCAACCCTTACTGCTAAATACACAACTGCGCACAACAGCATGGACTTAGTTCTCTTTCATTTCACAATTTATAATGCGCAAGATAATAACGCTGAGTCGGGCCAAATTACTTCATTACAAACACCAAATGTGCAACCGGGTTCATGGTGCAATGTGACGGCTGCGTTTCAGAAATTATTTCAACCTACCTGAAAGTGCGAATTGATACGCTTTCACAGTGACTAACAGAGTGTGATTCCATTTTCTTTTCATAGCAAGCTTTTTTCCCTTTACTACGTCCATGACATTTGATTTGGCTGGAGACAAACAATTTGTTCCACACCCTCTCTGAGCGAAGAGCAAAGAACGGCGACATGAAATACAAGTTATGTTGTGTCACCGACCTGACATGTCCCGATTAACTCCGAGAGCCAGGCCGTCTTTGACCCACAGGACCATGCCGTGATAGCCGGTGATTGCGCACGGTAGAGTTACAGGCTGCCCTGCCACCACGACCACATCATGAGGCTGCTGAATGAACACAGCACAGGATCCTGAAACAGAGAAGGAAAAAAAAATGGTATGATGACTTCGTGATCACACTGTGAGCAAAGACTGGGAGAAAAAGTCTGTACTTCAATTAGTGTTTTTTTTTTAAAGACGTAAAGAATAAAACAGTCTTTGTCCTGCTGTTATAGGAAAATAATCAACAGCGGGGTGGTGTGATGAAGCAGCGTTACTCTTACCACCCAGAAGTTGATTATTTTCCTATCACAACACATCCTGGAGTGTTTTATTCCTCTTGCACCACATCAATTAGCTAACAATTACACATTTTTTTTTCAGTTATTAAAGAAAAACGTCATATTGCTTGGCCGTTTGTAGTTACATCTAACATTGTGGAACATCTGCGAAACAAGTTCCATTACTCACTTACATGATAGCAGCTATAAACAGTCATTCCCTCACCAGCCTGTCTTTTATTCTAAAAAAAAAAAACAAAACACCTCATCAGGTGTAGTACCGCAAAGTGTAAATTCCTCTGTCCTTCAGATGTGAGAACTTCTGACTGTTACAGAGCACTGACACTGGAGACTCCTTCCATAAATGTTAAATATGTTTCCTCATAAAATGATTCGCCAGAGCAATAATCATGTACTTTAAAAAAAAAAAAATAAAATAAAAATAAATAAATACAAAGGCTAGCACAATGCTATATTATATGAAGTATTGCTGTTTTGAGAACTTGTAATTCTCCACCTACAACCAGTAAAAACCAGCATAAACTTGAAATTTCAACTCGTCAGCTTGGGGTAGTCTTCTCAACCACCAGTTCCTTCCCCGTTTACGGTGTAAAGTCCATGTTTTTTTGTTTTTTTTTCGAGTTCATGTCGAACGTGCCGGAGGTGGGAAATGATGTTAGAAGGCACCGCGGACGCAGTATAACGCTGTATTGTGCTAGCATAACACTGTCAGATCGTCTCATGACGGAGCCTGAATGCGGCGGAGCTTAAGATGATTATTGAACCTGCTCTTTCAGGTAGATTAGGTAAACATTTCTGCAAGGTGGCAATTGCACGTGTTAATCCCCTTCTACCCCACTGTGCACCATTTGCGCGTGAAGTGTTATCTCATTAAAGCAGAAAGGAACAGCTTCTTCACAGGAACAGGAAGACATTCTACAAAAACAGGTGATGAAGCTCAGCAAAGCGTTTGCTCTGTAAACACATTCGTTGCTGTTTCTGAACATCATATTGACATCTCAAGCAGACTTTGTCTCCTGTTTACCAGAGCAGCTCGTCCTTTCCCCTCAGCCTCTTTTTCCTTTTTTTTTTTTTTGGTCTTTAAAGTGAAAGCAGATGACACAGTTTGGTTCACTGGGGATTCCTCTGGTAGCGTTTGTCTTAAAGTCAATAAAGTCTGGCTCTCAGATGGAGTTTGCATCAAAAAAAAAAAAAACATCTTATATTGCTGTAAAGGGATGTCCATGGGACAACGGGCATCATTTATTCAAATTTAATCGTAAAACGTTGGCAGGAGCATTCACGTAAGAAATGTGGTACTCATGAAAATCCAGTTAGCTGGGAAAAATGTTCTTATGCTACATTTCGCTCTTGAGTTTGTTTAATTTCCATATAAGAGGATTCACTAATGTGAACCTCAACTGATCATATAATTAGCGATGAGAAATTACTAGAAAAACCTCTAACCACATTATACACATCTTTTTCTTGACCTTTGAACAGTCACTTAGCTAGCGCATCCTTAGTTCGGTTAGCTTATATAACATCCTGTCACTGTGTCTTCTAAACCAGCAGTGCTAATGCATACACATAAGCAGGGGTGTACGAGGACTTCTTACATAAAGTAGAGAAGGAAAAGAAGCACACTAAAGAAAGCCATAGGAGAGAAGGAGACTCGGCTACGCTCAGACGTCCCTTTGTTATTTATAACCACTGAAAATGATTCATTTGTTCAAACCAAATCCACAAGGATTCAACAAGTGATAACAATTTCACCGAATTCCATACATGTAAAGTATAGAAATATATGACCACTAGCCACACCCCTTATTCCAACCGTAACCTTAACCGTTTGTAAATGTTCTTCCTTTTTAATCCTTATAGATTTGTCCTTCGTCTAGAAGACTGATAATTCACTGATGCAAGGCTATGGAGAAAGAAAGAACATCAGCAGTCTAAACTTAACCTTTTTTCTGTGCTGAAAAAATTCCAATTTGGTGTGGCATTTCAAATATGTAAACCAAGGTATAATATTTGGCTACAAGCGACAAAAGTTTCTTAAATAAACTTCATCATGAATGTAAGACGACTGCTAGCAGTGACGGTTACCACTCGCCAAGGAATTCAGTGTAAAATAATCAGCTGGCCTTGTATGCACGGGGAAAATGATAACCATACGGAAGTTCATATCTCGGATAATTCCAACACAGCATCAGAACAACTTGGACGATCACTGTGGACTACAGCTGGAATGTAAAAATGATACAGTGAAGGGTCGTGCTTTCCCAGTTTTCTCTCTCCACATTTCCACCATGTGGAATCCTACACGATCCGTCTCGCTTGCTAGAATTCCAGCAAATCTGTCATAAGTATTTGTCATGCTGCTAAGTTGAAAGTGCTCAGAACAGCCAGTGCTGAGGATCAATACGAACAGAAGCTATGGCACATATGATGAAATATGATGGAGGCACTGGTCCAGGATACTGCCAAGAGCTACCGCAATCATGCCCTCGAGTGCTAATCCAGAGCATCGACGCAGATCTGAGCTTCGAATGAAATTAATCACTAAAGCCTCAGGAGCAGGACGAGCGGGAACACCTCGGAGATATTTCTGAATACATGGAAACCTTAGCACGCACCACTTCCTACATTTACACGATTAGTTTATCAGTGGCACAGCTTCCCTGGGTCCTGGGTTCGAACCTGAACTCGGATTACTCCTTCTGCATAGTGTCCTGCAGCCGGTTCTGCCATCTGGCAGTTGGTGGTGTCTCTGCTTCAGAGAGTTTAGCATAATTTGTCCATGTTTCCCAAAAAAATTACTCAATAAATAGTTACAAATGTATTTATAAATTCATATATTTGATGTGCTTGCTACGGCAGCACATATACTATAAATTCATATATTTTATTATAATGTATAATTGATTGTAATACTAAAGAATACTAAAGAAAATTACTAATACTAAATACTAAAGAGAAAAAAAACACCTCCATGATTTGTTAGAACTGGTTCTATATAAATTGCCATGCACTAAAAATCAGTTAGAATAATAACATAAAAGTGATTTAAAAATGATTTTAAAAAATACAGAAAGTATTGTAATCATAAAAATAATGTAATGATTAAAAAAAGTAATCGAATAGATCTAACATTAATTGTGTGAAATGGAAAATGACCATATTGTTGCTTTAAACAAAAATTCACCTGATATTTTCTCTATGGAGTTGAATGGTTTAGATCCAGATTTATTTAATACCCCAGAGCTAAATCCCAACTTAATCAAGGTGAGAATTGAATTTTCCTTCATAAATCGTGCATGAAAAACAACGTAAGCAAAAAAAAAAAAAAAAAAAAAAGGAAAGATGGTTTACTCGATCGTTCAGCATAACAGCAAAGCGAGATTTATTATTGTACAAACACTTTTGTTTAAGATGAGCTCAGACGCTCAGGATAGCATGCAGTTCGGTTCTAATGAGAGCCTCGGCTGAACGGATGAATCTGTTCATTATGTTCAGGTGTTCTGCACACCTCTTCCCCGTGGGCTCACGTCAAATCTAAACAAATGAATTTTCTTATTGCATTCCCAAAGCCTCATTTCCTGCACCTGGAGTTACGGATCACTGATTTGCTGTTAGCACAGTGGCTAACTTTGTTCCAGCTACATGAAGGGGTTTTGTCTTTTGGCCAGGAAAGTTTACAAGTTTGGAGAAACAACATTATCGCGAGTCATCAGAGGATCTGAGGCGTGCTCTTTACACAAATGAATCAATTAGCTCAAATCCGAATACTCCAGGTATTCGCTTTCCTTAAAACGTTTAATTTTCCAGGGATTTAGAGAGCACGCTTGAGGAGAATCATTACAGTGGGCTGATCGGGGAAATCGACGTATGAGAGTCTCTGGGTGATGATGAGATAATTCCAGTAAAGATGGACATCTGCTCTTGTCTGCCTGTTTAGGTATTAAAGACTTGAAGTTAAACCAACAGAAAGACGCCTCACTGGGGAAAAGAAACAACGGGAAAAGCAAGACAACACAACTACAGAGCTGTTACTTGGTGCCATGTTTGGACACCATCTGCTCATGTTACACAAGTGCCTTCTTGGCATGCTGATAATTAACATCATGGCAATCATAAGTACCATAAGCATCTTTTATGATAGTTAAGATTATGTACATTTTTTCTCCACTTCACTGATTATATATATATATATATATATATATACATACAGGTCCGGAAGTATTTGGACAGTGACAGAGTTTTTGTGATTTTGTCTTTATACACCACCACAATGGATTTGAAATAAAACAATCAAGATG
>CM075019.1:2133573-2146281 GCA_037576675.1 Pangasius sanitwongsei
GCCATAACACTTCCTCCACCATGTTTGACACATGATGTGGTATACTTTGGATCATGAGCTGTTCCTTTCTTTCACCAAACTTTTCTCTTCCCATCATTGTGGTACAAGTTAATCTTGGTTTCATCAAAGATTAGAATCTAAAAGTCCAAAGAATCTTATTCCAGAACATGGGAGGCTTTTTTTAGATGTTTTCTGGCAAAGTCTAATCCGGCTTTCCTGTTCTTGAATGTTATGAGGTGAAATGGTAATGGTGAATGTTAATGAGGTGGAAATTCTGCTTAACATTACACTTGAATACAAAGCGTTTTGTCCAAGTCTTATCCAAAGTCCTCGTTCGCAGTGTGGATTGTAGCGCCGGAGCGCTGGATTAAGGAGCTGTAAGAGTAGCCTGATGAGTGCTCGGTCAGTTTATCCCTTAATCCTCTCCTATTTTATTAATGCGCCAACTTGAAATAACAAATTAAAAACATGATAAAACAGCCTAGATCCTGTGCACACTTTTTCATGACCTCGGTTTTCTTTATATTTACTTAGCTTAAATTGTGTGACAATGTATTGCAGTAAATATATATGGATGCCATAAAAGGCATGAGTTTGTCATCAATAGTGGTGATATAATATTGAAAAACCCTGTCTTGGACAATAATTTGGCAACATCTGGGATTTTACGAATCTGAATGGGGAACCCAAAAATTCAACGTAAGCATCTGTGCAACCCAACTCTGAATATGCAGAAATTTCCCTATCATAAATCTCGATATAACTTTTTTAACATAATTCACAGACTTGGAATATTGCCCATAGGACCCTTTTACTGCCCTTTGAGAAGGATAAAGCACAAGGCTGCCTGAGGAACAAGCAAGCATCAAATAACAGGCTTATCACAAATGATTATTTCTGTCTGCATGAGCTTATAAAAATGGTGTGAGGACGCTGGTCATGAATTGACACCCAGGATGTTGAATTGTCATCTCAAACTGTGAGCAGGAAATCCATGAAGTATTAGATTGTCACTGTTATGCTTCTGGAAAATTGCACCTGCTTTAGAGCTCCTGTAACAGAAAACAGGTCTGTTTTTGTCTCTTTCCCTCCCTTTTCACGCAAAGACGAGTGGATGAGAGTGGGAAATAGAGCACGGATCACTTTGATTCCTGGATGGATTCCACAAATGAAGGAAGAGTAGAGTACGAGGTGGTTCAGGAGAAGAAGTGAAGTGCCGAACCATCTCAGCAAGACTTTCAACGATTGCAAGACGTCTGAAAATAAAGCTTGCAGATAAATATCAACTAGGCAAAGAAACTGAGAGCGTTGGTGTCCCGCAGTTTTCATGATTATTAAAACACTGACGTCCAAAGGAGCAAGATAGTAGATTCTCCATTAAAACCTGAAATGGAGCCAACTATTAATCAACCACAGAACACTGCGGTGAACTGAACTGTGCAGGAGAAGCTCTTCCTTTTCTCCTTTTATTACTACCATAAAGAAATTAGTATTCAACTATTTTTATCTTTATAAATAATAAATTATGGCAGTAAATCTTTTCTACAATTTCTTTCCTACAATCTACCAGCAGCTCTTCAATTTTTTTTTTTTTTTTTTTTTGTGTGTGTGTGTGTGTGTGTGTCCTTGTTGCCTTCCTGTTCACAGACCTTGTTTATTTGTTAGGCAGAACAACATGTATCTCTATTTTATTGTATTGGGATTTGAAGTTGAATTTGAACTACTGGATTGTTATTGTTGAGCTACCAATTCTTTACGGTTTTTTTATTTATTTATTTATTTTTTTAATATCAACAGGAACTCACGGAAGTTTTATTAAGTGAAAGCTACACAGTACAACACAAAAAAAAAACCTCCACAAGGCTGGACAAAGAAGCATCCTTTATTGCAAGTTCCTATTATCTCAGAAAAGTTCCAGTCATCCAGACCAGATGTTTACCTGACCCTGAAACCCTGGAATACAAAAAGACAGAGAACATGACATCATCTTTTGTTGGAAGATGTTGTGTGCTACTATAAAGGACAAGGTTTTGTTAGAAATCAAACAAACAAAAAAAAAAGAAAGAGAGTGTTAATAAACGTCATCAATCTGATTTAAAAAAAAAACTGGGGTTGATCTGAAAAAGAAAACATGCATAATTCTAACTAAATTACCTATCTGAGTAAGGAATAACAAACTCTTGGGGTTGTGCTGCTATAGGAAAATGATCAACCACAGTGTGGTGTGATGAAGCTGAGTTACTTTTACCACCCTGAAGTGTTTAATTCCTCTTATACCACAGCAACGTGCTGTTTTGTAAAATTGTAAACATTTACAATTTCGGTATTTATAAAAGAACGACATCCTCTTGATCTATCCATTTGTAGATTAAAGTTAACAAGACCAAAAAAAATGCAGCTTATCATATTTCTTTCAAAGCACAAACCAGCTTTAAAGTTTAAGTCCATTACAAAGCACTGACACTGGAGACTCCTTCCATAAATGTTAAATACATGTCTCCTAACAGAATACTTCACCATATCAACAACTGTACATTTTTGTTTATCACATAAGCCTTATATTAGATATTAGATTTAGTAGATGAACCATATAAACAATAAGGTATTAGAACAAGGGCATTATTATAAACCTGTGATTTGCAGCTGCACTACAGCCAGAGACACCTTCTGACCAATCAGAATCCCGAATTCAACAGCGCTGAAGTTTAAGGTATTAGAAACAGTTCCATGGGCAGTGCAGGACTTCCTGAGAGAAGCTGCGGAGACAGAAAGACAGTGAGTCCTGCACGGATACAGAATCACGATGCCAAACTCCCACGTGTGCATTGTTACTGCCTGTGGAAGGACTCCGAGTTTGGTTGGTCTTCAGTTAGAGGGGAGGAAGAAAAAAAAAAAAAAATCTCAACACTGCATAAACAATTCAGCAGCAAACACATGAGAGGTTCTGAGAGGAAAGAAGCGACGGCTACGGCACTAATGATCTCCGACTACAGCATCTCCAACCTGGTGCATGTTTTTATAGTTTGATAGAGTGGGGAAAATCTGCCGTGGTCAAGGAGATCCCTAACTGAGGCTTTTTAAGTGTTTTGCTCAAGGAGGATGCAAGGCGGGTAGTCTTCTGGAGACAAATCATTTATAAAGTGCCAACACAAGGCTCTTCTCAGGCAACAAAAAAATAAATAACCAGGATGCAAAGTGATTAACGCTCATAATTCTAACTAATTTCCTCAGCTCCTGTGCTCTTGGCTCCATGTTATTTGGTAAATTATAGCAGTGAATCCAAAATAACAGTACATCTGGGCTAATATCATAAATATTCATGGCTCAGGTATTGTCCCACTGTTGTTTCTCTCTTATTGGCTTCTCTAATAACCAGAGTAGAACACACTGGAATATTTCCCATCAGCCCTTATGATGGAGCTAGCAGCGCATGACAGAGTTCATCATCTCCACTACGCAGCCTAATCTTGTTCCCCGAATAGAACACATCCTTCCTCGCCAATATCTCCTCTTCCTAAACCACAAGGAGCAGTGCTGCGGATTATGTTTTATTTTTCCCAGTGACTCATAAGGTCCCAGATGGAAAGGTGCGCTGGTCATCAGCTATTAGCTGTCATGTTGCTTCTCCTTGAGAGTCGGGCAACACTGACCTCATTTTCTACACCTGTGAAAGGTGTGAGCGTAGTGTAGCGCTCTCTCTCTCTCTCTCTCTCTCTCTCTCTCTCTCAGCTATTTCCCAATGAAGGCATGAAGTACATGCACAATCCAAAAAATATCTATATATTATACTGATTCTACTGTCTGTTACACCACAGTGCTGTTGAATTCTCGATTCTGATTGGTCGGATGGTGTTGATTCGTTCTAATCATTGGCAAATTGGCTGAGGAATGAAACCGTTCAGGATGTGCTGTTATGGTAAAATAATCGAGGTCAGGCTAGTAGCAGTAACTCAGTGATTTATTTAAGAAAAACCGATTGGGGTGCCATGAATTTCACTTTTTTGCAGATGCAGCAAATACTGATTAGGCCTCAAAGCATCTGACTGGTTTTCCATAGACCTCTTTTATGTAAGTCTTGAAAATATGGAAAAAAAAAAAAAGCATTCAGTGTGGTTGAATAGTGATAGAGTATACAGAGTCCACATCTCCATTATACATGGTCAAACTTCACTGCTGCTGTTGCCTTTTTTTTTTTTTTTTTTTTTAAAAAACTTCATTTCTCCTTCAGAATGAGTGTGTGTAGCAGTGGTCGGAGCAGCAGGAGTCATTTTTTTTCCCCTTCTCAAAGCCCTTCCAGCAGAGTTACTGTCGGGGGAATATAATGTTGCAGGTAAACTCCAGGCCTCCTGCTTTCGCTCGCCTTTCCTAGCTCCCTCTCAGCTTCAGAGCTGCCCAGGGCTACAGCAGTGCTTCATGGGTAGTCCAAGATTCTCGACATGTCTACAACAACTTACCTCGCGTATAATCAGAATCTGCTAACGGAGATAAACAGATTCTTTATACAGATGACACATGCTTAAAGGTGGCTAAACAGGCATGATAGAGGCATTGTGAATTGCAAATTACTTCTTTAAACCAAATGAGAATGGCAACTGTTACGTACGACAAGTGATAATTGCAGCTATGGTCGTTTAAAAAAAAAAAGGCTGCGCAACAATAAGCAGCACAACGTTCCAATCTCATTAACACTGGTGTGCAGGCGTTGGTCCCACACAGGCAGCGCACAACACACTCCAGCACGGCTAATTAGAAAAGGGATCTGGGAGCACGCGCTGCGGCGTAGGAACCCGATCAGCGGCTGCGTTTTGTTTTTTTTTTTCCCCACTTGCTTTGCAGTTCGGCATAAACTCATAACAAAGCGCTACATTATTTAACGAGGCGTTTCTCACAGTGACAGGCAGCCCGAAATTACACACTTCTCTCAGTGTAATGTTGCACTGATGTTTGTTGAGGTTTATATTTGGCAGCAGGAAGAAACAAAGGCAGAGACAATGTGCAAAATGTATTTTTACTGGCATTAAGTAATTACATTAACTAAGTATGATGTTTATTATCAATTGATTTTGCTGTCGTGGCCAAAAAAAACCCACACGTCGTGAAAGATTCTTTGGGCCTGAGGTCCTAGAGTGCATAATGTGACATGCTCACGTTATCGGCAGCTGATTTTAGTGCCACTCTGAACAAAGACAATGTTCTGGCAGTGTCAGAAATGTTTAAAATCCACCAACGGGAGGCTGGCATATGATGACACGAAATTCGCAGGACAGCTACAGAAAATGGTAATGGCAATGGCGAAACATACATGAACGAATATCCGTATTACCTCACTTTTTTTTGCAACCTCATTTTGTCCATAAGCCCAGTTCACACTGGTTGTTGAGGTCATCTTCTGTTATCGTTAGAGGTCGTATAATCTGACATGGAGAAAACATGTCATCACAGTCTGTTATAGAAGACAAGTAATAATCGTAAAAGACCGTAGAACTCGTGTAGTGTAAATATATTGTGTTACGTGCGGTATGTTGAATTTGTGCAAGTCTTATGTTCTAATATGAGATAATTTACTCAGTCAGATTCCAAATATGTAAATGTGTCCTGGTTGGTGGACTAGATTTGTGGGCAAATGATGTAAATGATGTATTTCGTTGCCACCTCAGGGTTCAAGGGTTCAATCCTGAGCTTGGTTAACCAGGGATCCACGGTTGCTGTATGTCCTCCCACATGCATGTGGGTTCCTCCGTGTTCCGCCCACCTCCCAACAGCCCAAAAAAGTTTGGATTGCACCTAGGTATGAAGGTGTGTATGCTTGGTGCCCTGGCATCTGATCCAGGATGTATTCTCACCTCACACCCAGTGTTCCTGGGATAGACTCCGGATCCACTGTGACCCTGACCAGGATAAAGTGCGTAGAGAAGATGAATGAATGTATTTCGTGGCTGTTACATTAAATACGTTTTGATTCTGATGTCTGGTCCATACTTTTTATATTACCTCTAAGCCCAAGTGATTCCACTGCTCCAGTTTCCAGAAATTTGAATTTGATTTGTTTGAATTTGATGTATCTGGCTCGTGTGCACTTCACACCTCCACCACATGCTCAGCTTGGCTTCTGATTCACACGCCGACATGCGGGCTTCACCTGTGGGCTGGTAAGCGATGAGGAAGGAGTCGGACTAAATTACTCGTGCTTGGGGAAGCACCTGCCTAAAGGGTCCTGGGTACGATTTCCCCTGTACGGGCGAGTG
Organism: Pangasius sanitwongsei; assembly: GCA_037576675.1. Classification (NCBI taxonomy): domain Eukaryota; kingdom Metazoa; phylum Chordata; class Actinopteri; order Siluriformes; family Pangasiidae; genus Pangasius; species Pangasius sanitwongsei. The sequence continues at coordinate 2,139,819 of CM075019.1, forward strand.
ACCTCGCTGACAGCTCGCTCACGGCCGAGCCTCTCCTGGCTGAACTAATGGACCTAATATGTGGTGGAAAGGTCAAGTCAGTGAGGATTACGGTGTACTCCTGAGCTGACAGGCTGACCTTATCATGAATAATGTCCTGGCAAAGCACTTCCCTATCATCATCCGGCACCAGCTTAGTCTCTGTAGCAGTAGACGGGGCGGTGGGGGTGGGGGGGTGGGGGGTTTGGGGGAGTGCTTGGAGAAAGCTTTGCTAGAGAGAACAAATCTCTTTATGGTAAGCTCTCCTTGTCACACCCATCATTCTCATGCTTTGTCTCGAGGAGTGTGTCTTCATTCTGAGCAAAATGAGCAATGAAATGTAGGTGTGTTTTCTGGTTTCCTCAGAAAAAAAAAAGGACATATTTGTGATGTGCTTAGTGATTCTGGTGCTAATTTGTTGCTTGGTACTGTATTTTCATTATTCCAGGAAGAAGATATCAGCTGTTATTGTTATCGCTAGCACAGGTACAATGGCTTTTAATAGGAGAAAAAAAAAAAAAAATCTGCAATCCCAAACACTCAGGTCTAGCTCCTAAAAAACAAAAGAGCAAGAGCTTCTTTTCACACCAATTTCCAGCGAAGTTCAACATCATATTAAAGAGAATTCCAGCATAGAAGTAGCGGCAACATTGGTGCAAATGCTGGATTCAAAGTCCCAGAATGCAACGGAGCCATATGACACAGTTGCTCTAAGGTACAGCAGGGGCTAGTTAGTGTTCTGCAAGCACTGACAGCGATATTAGCATGAAAGCTGAAGCTTTAGAAGCTGATCTGTTTGAGCAGAGTGTACAGATGAGGAGGTGAGAGAGGTGGACAGGCTAAAGGAATAAAGCACCGCTGCATCGCTCTCTTTATGTAAAGATGAAGTGAGGGATAAATCCCACGGGCACCACTACCAGCAGGTAGGAGACAGGAACGGCATTGTGGGCAATGTAGGAAAGCATTACTGAAAGTGAAATGAGATCAGCACGTCGACGAACCAAAACACGCAACTGAGAATTTAATGACAAAATAAATCTCGGAGGTCATTGAAGATAACATGTTAATAATAAAGAGCAATATGCAAACAGCTTGGTATATTTCCTCATCCTCTAACACACTCATGAAAGGCTTCATAATTAGCGTATTGTTCAAAAGAGCCAGAGAAACCCTCCAATGTTCTCCTCCTGGAGCCAAAAATTCAAAAGAGCTTAAATGTCAGAGAGGATACAGCAGCAGGTTAAATGACCTGTACCTTGCTAGGTATTACCTGACTCGGACAGAGGCATAAGACCGCAAGTAATGGAAACGTCAATTGGTGTGGAAATTCGAGTCACACACACACACACACACACACACAGAGTGCAGGAGTACGACATGCAGTGTCATAACCACACTAGTCAAGCTGCAGTGAACCGTGCTTGGCAGCGCCCCGGGCTTCATCCATGTAAACAATCCGCTACGACGTGGGAGGGCTTGAGGAAACCGCAAACACCCACTGCTCAGACTCGACACTGAACATGTCCATCTCTGAAAATCTCACTCGAGAGCCTCGCCAGTCCAACAGAGAAGGCGCGAGAGAGATGCAGATAATGAGAGAAGACACAAAAATGCTGAGGACGAGGCACAAGTGTCAGGTTAAACAAGCTTATGCCAAAGCGCCGCTGAGTTCTCGATTCTGATTGGTCAGAAGGTGTCGATTCATTTTCTATAACAGCGGCTCTGACAGTAGTTCAGCTGCAAATCACAGGGTTACATTAATGCGCACATTCTAATACATTATTGTTTCTATAGTAACAGCTCATTCACAGGGAATTGTATGGCAGATGATGTACACAGTCTACCGTGTATAATAAACACATTTTAAAACGTGTTATGTAACAATGAAACATGTATAACCGTTGATATGGTGAAGGTTTCTGCAGAAAGACATTTATTTAACAGTTGTGGAAGGAGTCTCCAGTGTCACCGTTCTTCACGAGTTTACATTTTATAGTTACTTAGTAACATGACAATCTGTGTTTTTTTTTTTTTTTGACTGAATAACTTGAAAAGCTAAAAACAAGACAATCTGGTGAGGGAATGACCCTCTACAGCTTCTATAATGAAAGTGAGAACAGGAACTAAATTGTTTTAAATGCAACTATAAATGGATAAAATGCATGACATGTCATTTTTCGTTATATTAAAAATCGTAATTGCCGTCGTATAAGAGGAATAGAACACGTCAGGATGTGCCGTTATAGGAAAAGAATCAACTTCGGGTGGAAACAGTAACTCCGCTTCATCACACCACCAACCTGCTGTTGAATATTTTCCTGTAACAGTATGCTCCCAAGTGTTTTCTTCCTTGATGCCAAGTGGCTAGTCAGACAGCTGTTTTTTTTTTTTTGTTTTTTTTTTTTCCCCAGTTGTTCTCATAGTCTTCGTGCCCAAATAAACTTCAGTGACAGACAGAAATCACAGCTCAATCTTTCATTCAGCTGCAGCCTTGTGATTGCCATCAGGGCCTCTGAAAGTCAGCAATTAGACACACACATTTCAGTGATTAGCTCGGGCTCAACAGCCTGGCAATCACGTCATAATGAATTCTGTCAAACTCGGCAGCTTCCTCTGCTGTCTCCCAGGCTAAAGAGATTTCGCCGTCCCAGTTCTGAAGCACTCAACCAGCTGCCGCACTATGCATCCAGAAGACTCTGATACACTCTTGTTTAAAATATGTCAAAGCTGTTTTCATCCCTTGGTGTTAATTATGCCAGATAGCTGTGGGTTCTGTAAAAGAAAGCATTAATCTGAATGTCCCACATCATCTCTCCAAGTTAATAACTGACTGGAGATCATTTCCAAAGTAATATTCAGAAAAAGAGCCACAGTGAAAACCTCTAATTTTAGAGTAATAAAGTTGGAATCTGGTGGTTCGTGGCTGCTGGATGTCCCAGTGGGAGATGTTTTAGTTGACAGACCCCTTTGTTAATAACGTAACTATTTCAAGTTCTCATCTGGAGAAGGTAAAATGATCAGAATTTGCTTTTGTGAATGCTCGGTGTTTTCTCTGCTCTGGCTTTCATTAATTCTCACATGCCAGATCTGTCTCGGCGAGGGACACGGAGGTGAAGAAAATGATAGAGTCTCAGTTTGGCTCCACCATCGCACAGATCTGCAGCTCACTTCGAATGGATGCAATCCAATTTCTGAGAAACAAAAGCAAACAAAAGACATAAAAACCAGCAGTAATGGCCTAATCTGAGAAATGCTTGGTTGGGGTGTAAGTAGCCTAAGTTAAGTTAAGATAAATATTAAAATAACGAACTTTTTTTTAAAAAAACTTTTAATAGAAATAAAGAGTCGGCTACAAAGCCAGATTCATTAGCCGCCGAGCTAAATGAGTCAATTTACAGGTGTAGGGTTGTAAAAGCTTCACAAATGTAGTATACAGGGGATATTCGGATCAGAACACAGCCGTTTGTCTCCTTTAGAAGGATTTCGACCAAACGAGCCCGCGTGGGAGCTAAGTGAGAAAGCAGCTTTAGAAACAACAATACTATCGACGGGTGAGACAGCAAAGCAAAAGAGACTCTCTACTGCCTCAAGCATGCTGAGCAACAGCCACTTTAAGCTCAGTTTAAGTATAAGCAGTGTAGCCTGAGCTTTTCAAGCCTGCTAATTTCCTTCTTCTTAACACTGACAGACTGGTATAAATGCAATAAAGGCAGGTTTGAATCATCAGAGTAATATTATTCAATTTGCACCCGTTGGTGCTCTAAATGGATTATGACTCTGGAAAAGAGCCAGCTGATGCGCTGTAATCGCCTCCATTTACAACATTCTTGACATACTTAAGGGGGGAAAAAAGCCAATTCAAAACTGAAAGCGGTTCAGGAAATAGAGCTGCTAATGAATTTACATTGGAAATCATCATTCTTCGTCTAGTCCTAATATTAATGAGGGTTTGGGTAAAAATTTCCGCATGATTATATGATGGTGCGTTAATAGTTAATATTGATAATGACCTTACTGAGACCGAGTAATGCTGCTTGTGCTAAAGGTCAACTCGAGCCTGATTTTTTTTTTTTTCCCCTTATATGTCAAGACACGCTACAGCCCCGGTCCTGGCTAATTAAGTTCTCTAAATGAACCGTGTCATTGCTGATGAACAGAGGAAGAAGATCCTGATGGGTCAGCAATAATTGTCAATCATATCAGTGAAGCTCTGTTTAAGCTGAACTATTGGTCATTTTTGATGGTATACATCCACATTTACAATCCAAACAGGCTAGCAGAAATCAAAGCTCAAGTATGGTGAGCTAGCGGAACAAGTAACTAGGAAAACTAGGGGTCCGCTCTTCACACATGGATCACTGAGTTAGCTAGATTGGAAATGTTGATGATATGATTTTAGATTTAGCTATTTTTCAAAGCTGTAGTCTGATTTGTTACCAAGACAACACATCCGCGAGCTCAAACCTCCTCAAGGGCAGCTTACCGAAAGTGAACAGGATTAGAGCACACATTTAGGAGCACTATATATCTAATAAATCAAGGTCGTTATTAGTTAAAGTTGTGCTCTTGTCTAAGTTAAAAGTGATTTGAACACACTTACGGTTTAGTTGGTAACTCTGCACTATGGATTTATATCTATAGACGTTTTTAATTAAAGTGTTAGCACAGGGATGTCAGATATATTGCCATTGCCATCCACAGCATAATTATAGGAGGACTACTGCAGGTACATTTTGAATATTTTATGGGTCTATTCATAATAGAGATTCAACTATGCCTTCTTAAATACATTGTGTGCACAGTCTCTTTAGATGATTGAAAAGAAACCAAAATGTGACGTGAAGTGTACTGCAAACTCGAAGTAGAAAACTCTTGTGCAAGCATTTTGATTTCCTGACTCGGAGGACTTCTCTAGGCTTCTTTAGCATATGCATTAGCCAATCAATGACTTCATTATCAGATTCTCAATATATAAGCCCATGTAAGCCCAGGCAAAACAGGATCGCTGAGTTGTCTGAAGCTACTCAATCCGACTACGTTCTTCAAGGTGTCTGGTTGGAATTATCACAGTTATAAAATCTGGTTTACATTATCTTATCATTACATTATCTGATTTGTTAAGAAACCTATGAAGAATGGAAGAATAATAAAGAGGCGAAAACAGTGAACAGAGACCCGATTAAATGGAAAGCAGCATATGAACCCGTGTCACTGCCTGAGTGACAGGGTGGGACAAAATACCCTGATCTGTTCAACAAAAGTTAACACTAACAACCAATAACAATCACTTTTATCAATATCTGATAGCTAAGAAATGCAAAAGGAGGACAGATGTTGCAAGGAACAGTAAATAAGGAGCAAAAATAAAGGTGCAGGAAACAGTCAACAGGTACAAGTGATGTGAGTAAATGAAAGGCAAATGAGTGATGTAGAAAGCCTAAACATTGAGACAGGTGCACAGAGTTTGGGACACCAAAGGGGGCTAATAATAAAAAAAAAAATCCGGATACGATAGCGACTCTTGGTACAGAATATGCACCAGCAGTACTCTCTGAGAGATACTGTAAAACAAAATAACCTGAGCTGGTCCAAAAAATCCACAGAAATTTGCACTAACAAAAAGTCCCAAAAATATCAAGCTCAAGATTTATCAAGTTCACACAAGCACAGTTATGAGCCCTAACAACCAGTAATAACCCCTTTAATCTATAGCTGATAAACATTGCTTAGAATCGCAAAAGCATGATAGATTTTACTAGGAACAGAATAAAAAGGAGCTAAAACGAAGAGGCAAAAACAGTGACCTGGTGAAGTGACATGAGAAAACGTAAAGCAAACGAGTGCGAAAGCAAGTGAGCAAGGTACACAGTTTGGGAAGTCAAAGAAGGTAATAATGAGACTGGGTATGACAGCGACTCGGTACCAAATATGTACAAACATCACTGCCTGAGAGTCACTGTAGCACAACATAACCTGACCTGCTCGACAAGAGTCGCACAAATACTATAATACTGAGCACTATAAGCAGTAACAATCACAAACCTGCCAACCTTCACCCGTTTTAGGCAGGAGCTCCAAATTTTAACGTCTGAGTACACTGCAATGAGTTATCACTGAAAAAATACGGCAAATGGATCTTCTTATTGTCTGCAACAAAAACAGCAGATGAGCAAATCGACATGTGAAGCTGGAATGATTGACAGTCGTGCAGGTGAAAGCCCCGCCTCCTTCTCACAAACAACATTGGTAATGTTTCAGCTGGTGTTCTTGTCTCGCCCGCATTTTCTCTCAAGTTAAATAGAGAATGTTTTTGAGTTCATTAATGTGAAATAAAGTCTACTGATATATGTTCGACTTGTAAATAGACAAGAACATACACTGCCCTCCAAAAGTTTGGAAACGCCTGAACAAAATAGGGTTTTTGGGCAATATCAGCATAAATCCT
>CM075019.1:2146381-2161840 GCA_037576675.1 Pangasius sanitwongsei
AGGATTTATGCTGATATTGCCCAAAAACCCTATTTTGTTCAGGCGTTTCCAAACTTTTGGAGGGCAGTGTAGTTAACTATATTTACTAGGGATGCCACCAAAAATCTGCAGCCAAAAATGGGGGGAAAATGGCATTTTTCATTTATAAAGAAAAAAGACGTTTAAATAGGCATACAATGAAGTGTCTAATCTAAAACAAACTGCCACTCATCTGTTTCAGTTAAGGCGTAAACACTAGAAAAGCTTACATCTACACTTTCTTGTTAATTGGTACATATAACATTTTTCTTAGAGTATGAATAAAGTGTGCATGTAAACTTTTTCAAGTGTCTACATCTTAATTAAAACAGACGACCAGCAAGCACCTGGTGGTTCCTTCAAAACCTCGTATCCCGCAAAACCTCACAAATAATGCGCGCCCAAGTGATCTGTAAAAGATCTATATCAAAAATGTTACTGCCAACCCCGGGCAGCTTACATACATGCTGCATGAGCTTTACACTTCCATCTGCTGAGATTATCAATGAGGACTGGAGCCAAAAATGTAAGAAAGTCTCAAATTTCTTTTCGCAAAAACTCCAGCAACATCAGAGCCATTTTTCAGGCTGGTGCTCAGAGCGACAGGCCTGACGCTGAATGACTCATTCCGCGGGGACTGAAGGGACGGATTGAATCAACCTCAAAGTCATATAAGCAGTCTCGGCCCATCAGGAACGTTCAGGTGCTAGGAAAACAAGTTATTTCATTTCTGTCACATGGCAGGAAAGATGGTGGATGAAATGAGTACTAGGGCAAGTTCAGTATCAAGATGGATTTTATTATTAATGGATGCTCACTGTTATTCTGCATCAGACTCAGCGGGGATGCATTGATCTTGTGGTTTTTACAAGTATTGAACTACATATCTTTGTATAATTCATAACAAAGTTACACACTGAGTCAGCATGTTACCTCCTCTAATCTTTCACTACTGTGACCAAAGTGACCACTGGCCTCAGAGGAATTAGACACTTTCCTTTGGAGTTGATCTTGCTGTGTGCAAATCACATCTGTGTTCACTAAATTAGTAGGGATTTTTTAATAATGTTAGAGAACAAAGAAAAGTGGGGCGACTAACGAATAAAACATGACGCGTGCACCATATTTGAGGAAAATAATTGACAATAGCGGGGGAGAGGGTTGGGGGGTATGATGGCAAAGAAAACACTATTTTCCTATAACGGCATGCCACAAAGTATATTATTTCTCTTATACACAGTGATTTCCCCCACTAATACATTTTTTTAATTTGTTCTAGAACAATAACATGTACATTTTATCCACATATAGCTACATTTCATGGTGTGGAATGGCCACAAAACAAGTTAGTGGATCCTAGCCTATGTTATACTGTATGTTACTGTTGTTTCCAACAAACCATAAACTCAGCACATTTAAGGTTACCACTTTACCACGGACTGTTACCAAGCGTTGACACTGGAGACTCCTTCCATACATTTTAAATGTCTCCTTAGAGGAAATTTCACCATATCAATGATTGTACATTTTTTCTTCATTAAATAACAAATCCTGCGTAGAACGATGGACACGTTTCGACTGACCTGTCACATATTGCACCATAGAAGGTTTTCGTGATAGAGAGTTGGCGTTCATTTTAATTTTCGTGTAAACTTCGTATTTAACAAACCTCCCATGTGTGATCCAAACACCAACAGTGTATCCACTACATCAACGTGTATCCTATCATTTTGCTTTTAATCCCATTTCTCTTGTGATTATCTGTTACTCAGTTTGTATATACTCTTTGTGCAACAAGTTCCCTTGAGTAATTTTTTTTTGCTATTTTCCAAATGATTCTAGCTTTCGGTTTTGTTTACGAGTATGGGTTCACTTTGCCTCACTCTCAGTGATTATACTCTTGTTATGAACAACAGAAGTGATTATTGGATTAACCCAAACAAAGAGACGGCACTCACGTCACACGTGGTCTCGGGTACTTCAAATCATTACATGACAAAATCAAGAAAAATCTGGTAACCTTGGAGACACGAACTGCACACAGGTGGTTTTTATAATCTGAATGAGGCCTGCAGAAAATTGACTTAAGAAGCTGCGTAGCCTCAGTCGGAATATACGCAACGTTCCTTATTGACCCTACACCTGTACACTATAATGATTTCTCAAGTTTTCATCCTCATGTTGTCTCAAGGAGTTTTGAACATCCAGTTGTTTCCGACCCATGTTTATGGCAATTAACCATATCGATCTAAAAGATACAGGTAAAATATGACAGTCATCTTTATCTCTATCCTAATCTACCTAGCCATAGACTCAAATAAATCACAGGGCTCTTCCTTTAAATTTAACTGATTCTCTGTGTGTGATCCACCGAGAACATAAAAGCCTTATGATGCAAAGGAAAGGAAACTTCATTCATGACAGAAGGAGAAAGGAGCTGAAACTCTTTTTTTCTCTCCTGTATAACTTCTCCTCTAATTTACACATTTACCAACCGTCGGTGTGTTGCATAAATAATTCTTCCAAAGTAATTTGTTAAATTCCTTCTCTCTCGTCTTAGAGTCAACAATCATCAGTGAAACGTTCAACAGATGAGCTGAGGATGAAGATTTTCAAAAAAAAAAAAAAAAAAAAAGAAATATATTCTCTCTACTGAATGTATTCATTTGAAATTACAGATATGGCAGGTGAGCCTGTGTTAAAGTGCGTGTGTGAGCGTGCCTGCGTGATGGTAGATGGTGTGTGAACCCATCATGAGTGCGTTCAGGGTCCAGTGTGGATGTGGGAAGGAGCAGGTTTCACTGTGAGTGCGTCGTGGTGTGATGGATGAGTTTGGACAGACGAGTGCCAGGGCTGACACACGGCATTAGGATCAGGGCAGCGGCACACCGGAGCCACGGCTATAATACACTCTCTCTGGGCACAGAGGGGCAGAGTGGGGAGGTCAGAGAGAAGAGCCAGAGGGACGAGGTGTCAGGATGAATAATCATATCACGCAAACTCGGAGGACGCTGGACAGACACGCATTCTGTCTCGACTATACTGAAGAAACATTCAAGTAACAGTGTGGAATTCAGTAACTATATAGCTTACATATATAGCTTATGCTTGTATACATATATATATATATAGAGATAGAGAGAGAGAGAGAGAGCGAGAGAGAGACATAAAGTCAGTACTCAATATCAAGAACATTTTAATTAGATTTATGTCTAACTATTATTAAGTCTTAGAAGCATACTAATTAGGTCCAGGACCTTTTTCATGCTGTGCACATCTGTATTCATTCCTCAGAAGTATTATTACTCAGAGATGATGTTATTCAGAGGCACTGCTCATCTTGAGGACTAAAATTTTTAATGGATAAAATAATTAGGGATCAAATTATAGATAAACTAATAATTGAGCTGAGGAGTGCTCGGTCAGCTTATCCTTCAAACCCTGGGCACGTTTTCTTTACAGGCGAGCACAGTGAATTGACAAAAACAATTAAAAGCATGATAAAATAGCTTGTGTTTAAAGTCAGTGGTCTAGACTCTACTGAAGAACCCTGTCTCAGATACTATTACTCAAGAAAAAAATCTGGCAAACCAGATCTTTAATAATCTGAACAGAGAGCACAGAAAATCAACTTTAAGCATGTGCGTAACCCGATCCTGAATACAAGGAACTTTCCCTGCATAACTATTTATGCCAACTCTGAATATCTGCTCATCCTGAACATCCTTTTTTACACACGTAGTACTTTTTTGCCTTTATTCTTCTACACTGTAATGATTTATAATCCCACTATCCGATGTCACTCAGAAGATGGTGGTTCTGCTTTGAGTCCGATTCCTCTCGAGGTTTCTTCCTCATGTCATCACAGGGAGATTTTCTTCACCGTTGTTGCCGCTGGCTTATGCATTAGGGATCTGAATCTACATTGTGTTAGAAATATGTCAGAGTTCTATAATTTATGCTACCGGTTGCATTTGTGCTCTTGGGAAAGATGCCGTCTGCACTCAGCTGTATGAGCTGATGTTCCTGTGTGGGCTATTATGACCGATTTTGATCAATCTGATGAAATGCGTAAACAGTTTCAGTTTTCATGGCTTTAAAACTCTGTGGAGTTTTTTTTTTTTTTTTTTGTGGTAAAGGCAAAATCACCATGCAATAATAAGTAAGTAAGAAATACAGTTAGTAAGCAGCATTAAGAAGACATTTAGGCAATTTATCACAACCCGTGAGTTACACAGAGTAATGTTTAATACGAGGACGCTGGAGAAATGGGCCATGTCTTTATGCTAATGTTGCCACGGGGTAAAGGGGCACGGCTCAAAGCAATCCGAGCATGAGCCGAGAAATAAAATTTTATTGGGGTTGATGTTGCTCAAGAGCTCAAGCTAGCCATCATGCATGCAAATGAGTTTTATAAATGCACGAGCATAATATCAGCAAATAGCCATTTGCTCGGTGGCAGAATTAATTATTATTTTGCTTCCCTGCCAAAAAGTCAAACGCCCAACTGACGAGCTTTTGTTTGGGAAAAGCAGATAATTGTTGAGCTGCTTCTTTGAGAAGTATGAGAAATAAAAGCAGGAAGGAATGAACGCTGACTCACAAGTTGTTCAATTTTGTCAGGCTGATTTGTTTTCTTATTCACTTTGAATGAAACAAATGTAAAAGCAGAGCAGAGATCGTCGCGTTGTCTCTCTGCCAGGTCTTTTATCTGCAGTCCTGTGCTTCTCTCTGACACACACACACACCCTCATGTTCTCATAGCAGTAGTGAGATATGATGCAGCGGAGCTTTAATCTTTTTCACCCCAAGGTCTCTGACTCCATTACAATGTGACTCTCGAATGTGACAAGGCCTACTGTGTGTCACATCTCACCTCATCATGGCCATAAATGAGCACACAGGGCATCGTGTATCGTGAGTCTCCACTCTATAAAGCCCGGCGTCGCAAAGTCTGAAAATCTGAATCAGCTGCATGAGCTAATTTAAATCTAATCTAATTGAAAAACGTGCTATTTTGACATCTTATTACCATGGACAGATGGCAGGTTGGTGTTGGCAGCCGCAATCGAAAGCCAAGACCAATTAATTAATATACAATGTCATAAAATAAACCTTTCTTTCTCTAGTTCTTTCTTGTCTCCCTCATTTTTCTTCTTTTTTTTTTTTTGGTTTTTTTTATTTTCCTCTCCAGAAAGATAAATCTTCTTTTGACGTGCTAAAATCACTGCCAACCCTGCACTCTAAGACCGTGATTTCTAATACCTTATCATTTAATTCTTCCTTAAGTGGCCTTATTGGCAGTTTCTGAGTGTGACTGGTCAGAAGGTGTTGATTAATTTTCTACAGCAGCAGCTCTGACAGTTTACTTATCTAAGCATGAAATCCACGGAAAACAAAAAAACTTATCCGAGAATTAAATTCAGAAAGAAGCACTTATCTGAGCACTAAAACCAGGAAAAAAAAAAAGTTATCCAAGCAATAAATCCAGAAGGAGCTCATATTCAAGAACTAAAACCAGAAGAAATACACAATTATCTGAACAATAAGTCCACAAAAAAAAGGTATCCAAGAACTAAATCCAGAAAAAAAGCACTTACCTGAGAACTAAAATGAGATTAAAGTAATCTGAGCAATAAATCCAAAAAAAAAACACACCATTATTAATCCAGAAAAGCACTTACTTGATAACGAAATCTATAAAAAACATTAATCCTAGCACTAAGTCAAGAAAAAATGCATTAATCCGAGAATTAAATCCAGAAAAAACACTTACCTGAGCACTAAATCTCACTGTAATAGGTTGTACTTTGTTAAATAACACTACGTTTTTAAAATCTGTTTACTATTAGTCGTAGATTATGTGGCGCGTCCACCGTGCAAGTCACTATTTTTGAGCTATAGAAACAATAACATATTAGCGCATTCATATAAACCCATCGCTCGTTTTACAGCCGGAACTACTGCCCGAGGCGTGCTGTTATACCAAATTAATGCCGTTATACCACACCTCCTGACCAATCAGATTCGAGCATCCCACTGCACTGTGGTATAAAAGCTGTAATTATAATATTAACGTTAAAACCACACAGTAGTGAAGAACGAACGACTCCTATTCTTTTTGACAAGCTAACGAAGTTAAAACTGCTCCGTCTAAGACTTCTGGAGCCTGCAGTAAGAGCTGATCTGTGTTCACTCAGGACAGCGTGAGGAAAATCAGGAACACCACGTCACATTATCACGTAAACGAGCAACAAACCAAACCAAAGAAAACCAAGCGGCACAGTCGTGTCTTCCTGCAACAATCCGGCTGTCCTGCGCTGCACTTTCCTCTCCGGCTCGGTCACTACAAACGGCAACCATCAAAGCGTAAAAATAAAACGTTTCTCGGAGTTAGTCTGAGTTACCAAGAGCGCTCTATAATGACCTTTTTGCCAGCGCCAGTTAAATGATTAAGGTTCTCTCCTAACTGCAGTTCATTACATCCAGCTATAATTAAGAATTATTCTTTCATAATAAATGAATAATTCTTAAGTTAAATCCAAAGAAGTGTCCATTTGTTTCTGCGGCTATTTTTTTTTTAATCAACACAGAATTAATCATTAATCATTACAGAATACAAATTATTTTTAACTATTCAAAATAATTCCTTTCCCCACAGACACTACATCATAATAATAATAATAATATAAAAAGAAAAAAGAAACTCGTACCCAATAGACTATTTGTCATTACAGCCACTAAAATGTCCCAAAATATCTTATGCAATGAAAAAAATGTCCTCAGTATTCCCACAATCTCCTGACGTGCTTATTCCCTTGAAACATCCTTAGGCAAAATTAAAGTTGCTCTCTTCTTTGCCATTTAGTGTTGTCGTGATACCATGAGGCAGAACGTAGTTTAAGGAAAAACCCAGTCTGGGCTGATGAATTTGGCAAATATCGGAATATCTTGGCTGGCAGTGAAGTTAGAGCTTTAGTTAGAGTCTCCTGCAGCATGAACTTTCATCTCCGCTGCATCTTACAGAAATAAAACAGGTTTTTTTTTTTTTTTTGTGGCAAAGCAGAAAAAGATTCTTGTGCAATTAAATCTAACAGACAAAGTATTCACTTTATTGCACTCAAGTGTATTTATTGTATTTACTGCCTTCCCATTTTCCCCTGAAAGCCATCCAAGTTTGGCAGTGAATGTGCTTCTTGTTGTCAGGACAGGATCTCAGCAATTAAAACTAACACTTAAGGTGGAAAAACCCGCAATGCAAAAAAGGTCTAATTGAAACTGCCAAATGCCTCAATAAGTGCTGGGCTTTTCATTTCCATAAATACCTCGCCAGATATAATGTCATCTCTGAGGATCTCGAAAAAGGTTTCAGACGGCAAAAAAAAGCAGGGTCGTTAAAGCAGGCGGTACGGAGAGAACACGGCAAATGAGACACTTCAGCCAGCTACAAAATGGGAATTCGCAAAAAAGAATAAGATGATATAAGGGGAATGAATGAATGAATGAATGAATGAATAAATTAATAAATAAATAAATGAGGAGGAGGAGGAGGAAAAGTTGCCGTATAGATAAAGATAAAAGATTTTCCTGAAATAAATGTTCACATAACAGATGTGTTTCTGTCTCTCCGTGACTGTCATGGCTGTCTTTTCATGACAAAGTCCTTCTGCTTCTCTTTCAGACTTCTTTCTTTTACTTACTTCAGTTATTATATTTTCAAGGTAAACCAAAAAAGTTCCATAATTAGATCAGATCTTCTCACGCCCAGAAGCCGAGCAGAGACATTCCTTTTTAATTTGCTAATTTTAATGATCAGCGCAAACGTGCTAATTATTTCAGATGAGCAAAAGTGTGAAACGGAAAGACAATAGAAAATCGTTATTCTGCAGGAATTAAAATGATCTAATGAGTAAATGTTTTAGCTGGAGGCAGGCAGCCTTGCGAGGCAGAGCGATAAACAATCGATGCGTTTTAGCAGGGCTAAGCAATTGCTGGCGAACGCAAGACCATCAGATTCGAGAGGAATCAATACTCATATGTGGGTTTGTGCAGCTACAAAAGGAAACACAGTAATTTAATGAAACAAACCTCTTATTATATTCTGTCAGGAGCGCACGGCTCTGCCTGCATTATCGACCGAGTCACTACTTGTTGCAGCGCGGATCCTATTAGACCTCTGTGTAAAGCCATAATCTCAATATTATATTCAGGCCATGAGAACATTAGACACGTGCTGATAATCGATTTGAGGAAATATTGTAATATCCAGTGCATATGATATTGTGAAAATATTGCTATCACCCCTGTGCTCCATTTAGTGGGTCTCTAGTTGCACAGCATTATCACGGGACGTTTGCGAGACGATGAGAAGAATTCAAAAGGTCACAAGTCTCTGTGTCGTGCTGTTACAGGAAAATAATCAACAACAATGAAGAGGAGTTGCTCTCACCACCCTGAAGTTTTTTTTTTTTTTTTCTTGAAACCACAAGTGCTGAGGTGTTTGTGGTTTCATTCAGCTTATGCCACATCAGCGTGCCAACAATTTTAACAAATACAACATTACCAAATATTCTATTAGTAACTGATCATATATCTTATCCATTTGCAGGTACATTTAATGCTGTGGAACGTACGTGATAGCTTGTCGTTCCCTCACTGTCCTCTCTTTTTTTTTTTTTTTTTTTGAAGTTAATAAGACCAAAAAAAAAAACGCTTTTCGTGTTACCGAGAAACGGCAAAACCACGTGTCACGTCTCTGTCCTGAACGAAGGGGTCAGAAAACGTTACCCGAAAGTTACGGCTTCAGCTCTGATTGTTGCGTGTGACAAAGTGCTGACACTGCAGACTCCTTCCATTACCATTAAACAAGCATCTCCTTACAGAAAAGGTTGCCATTTTTAATCTATTTATGTGTAGCATACACAGTAGGAGTCCCTGTGAATGAGCCATTATTACATAACTGCTAACGTATTAGCATGAGAGTGTTAATGTAAACCTGTGATTTGCGTTGCAGACACATTCTGACCAGTCAGATTCGAGAATCCAGCATTGCAGTGGTATAAATAAATCTCGGCACATCAGCCAGGACACAAGGAGCAGTCTCTGTCTCTGTGGTTGTGTCAGCATGCCTTCACAGAACCACAGGATATCATGTCACCTACATTTTGTGCAGATATATTTAGCTGCTTGTTGTTCGGGGCTTATTCAGAATGCAGTGGAAATTTCAAAACGGCTCATTTGGACCAAAAAAGACCTTCATATCACCACTGAGTGGATCGTCAATTGGATCATGTCATGACACACGAGTCAACGCAGCTATTACAGCGGGATGAAATATCGAGCCTTGAGGATGACAGAGCAACATGCAAGACAATAGCGGTGTAAGACAATGCTGCTATCTGTAACGGAATCTGTTTACTGCTCCAAATATCTGAATGTGGACTTATTGCTGCTACTCAAAACTCGGAAAAAAACCCGATCTGGCCCTGACAAAACACACCTGATGTCACAACAACATATTTCCCTTTCCATCATTATATACTTGATCTAGCTTGATTTTATTTGTAGCTTTCGTGTTTTAACAGCTTTATAAGACTTGCAACGAACGCTATAAGGCCAAAAGTGTGTGGATACCTGAGTATGGAACATGCCACTCCAAAACCATATGCATTAACTCTGAGTTGTTCCCTCCTTTATACTTACAATAAGCTCCACTCTTCCGGGAAGGCTTTCCACTAGATTCTGGAGCGTGGCTGTGAGGAGTCTTTCAGCAACAAGAG
Source organism: Pangasius sanitwongsei (assembly GCA_037576675.1). Lineage (NCBI taxonomy): Eukaryota > Metazoa > Chordata > Actinopteri > Siluriformes > Pangasiidae > Pangasius > Pangasius sanitwongsei. The sequence goes on from CM075019.1 coordinate 2,156,179, forward strand.
CAGTAGTGAGATCAGGCACTGATGTTGGGTGAGGAGGTCTGGGGTTCAGGTGGTGTTCAGTGGGGTTGAGGTCAGGGCTCTGTGCAGGACACTCTACTGTTGTTCTTCTACTCTGACCTTCACACACCATGTCTTCATGGAGCTGGCTTTGTGCACAGGGGCATCGTCGTGCTGGAACAGGTTTGGACCTCTTAGTTCCAGTGAAGGGAAACTGTAAAGCTACAGCACACAAAGACATTCTGTGCAATTGTGTGCTTCCAACTTTGTGGCAACAGTTTTGGAAGAAACGCCCAATTTTCCTAACCTGATAAATCCATTTTCAGGAAAGATGAACATGACGTTGATCGTATACACCGTTTCTTATCACTAATCACTCGGAAATAATCTCTATTTGTAACACATTATCTGTTCGGTCTGAATATTCGGTTTCGTCCCTAATACACACTTCGTGCACAGAACAGGTGGTGCAGAATCGGACTGGACCATACTGCACGACTGCCTGCAACCAAGCATCACACCGTGATATAAACCAACACGAGGAGCAGAGCGAGAACACAGAAGCCTATGAAGAACATACACCGCCATACGCCTGGAGTTTCTCGTGTTTTATTCCAGTTCAATCCTGATTATTACCATTCATACCATTCATCATCCACAGCACTGGGGTTAACTTCGACACACACATATGTGCTGGGCTTAAAGAGGGATTAACACTAAGATTAGGTCTTTGTTCTAATAAAATAACGTCACTTCTAACATTTCTAACAATTCACTTTGTATTCTTTGGTATCGATGTTCAAATTATAAAGTATTTAAAATGAGATCATGTAAACAAAGCTGCTAGAATACTGTTAAAATACAGACCATCACAAGATGATGAATAAATAGAGCAGCCAGAATTAGTCAGGCTTTATTTAATCCGATGCGTCATTATTTATTCGGATGCGTCACTGCTTTGTGCCAGAAATGATTCCACTAAAAATAAAAAAATAAATTAAAAAAAATAAAAAATTAAGAATTAAGAAGGTTACACCTGTTCTGCATTTATTTTAAACATTTTTCTTGTTTAAAAAAAAAAGGCATTATTACTTATTATTACTATATTATTTTATTTTAAAAAGTTTATTTATTCAATTAAATGTTTATTTATTCAATTATGTTATGCATGCTTCTTGGTGAAATAAATAAATTAATTAAATTTCTTCATTTGTATGAAAAAAAATCCACATATATTTCTTCACTTATTTTAAATAATTTTCTTGTTAAAATCCATTTGTATTCTTTAATGTATTTTAAACATTGTTCTTGTTAGAAAATTTACTTCTTGCTGTATTAATACTTTTAAATCATTTTAATTAATAAAACATTATAATTCATTTGATTTTTTTGTACTTCTGTAAAATTGATTTTCTCTCTATTGCATTGCTTTCTTCTGGACTCCTGACCTCAGACAGCTGGTGGATTGAGAGTGTGTATATGTGTGTGTGTGTGTACTCATGTTTCAAACCCACACACACACACACACACACACACAAGCTTCCACTCAAACCCACCAGGAGAACATCAACTGTAAAAAGTTGGATCAATAAGAGTTCACCGTTCACTCAGTCTGTATTGTGCGTTTAGAGAACGCTGCACTTTCAGGATCTGAGCTGAGAGTTTGAATCGCTTCATTTTTTCTGAGGAAGAACAGCTTGAGAGCAGCAGAGCGAAGTCTCTGTCTCTGAGATCAGCAAAATGCTGATCTTTAACGTGTCCTTCATACGCAAGCTCTGAATTTTAGACACCAAAAAAGACGTCTTCTTTCACTTCTTTCATCATGTAAGAGCAAGTGTGGTGAGGACAAAAATGAGATGATTTGTGCAGAAAACAAACACACACACACACACACACGTGCGCGCGCTGACCAGTCCACCATAACGGCTGTGAGAAAATTGCAAGCAGACGGCAGATGGCACATAAGCATGCAGCCTGCCTTCACTCTGAGCTTTTGCACTATGTATCAGATTTACCTGACCCCCCACACACACACACACACACACACACACACACACACTCAAACAAATTGAATCTCAGGATTCTCGCTACGGGTGAAGCATCTATTCTAAAACCCACTCTCATCTCCCTCTGTGCCAAAGGCCTCGACTCAGCAGAGGCCGGACAGTTTGCTGTTTTTGCATTTAAAGTGTCTTTCCTTCAGACCGTGAATGAAAGGTGTGTATCTTTAGCTACAAGTTCCAGTGTGTGTGTGCTGATTGTTCCCAAACCAGCTCCATGTAACTATCAACCCACACACAACAAAGGTGGAGGAATCAGCAGGTCGGGGCACCTGTGATAAAAAGGTTACAAGTCTATTTTTATTTATTTATTTATTTATTTATTTATTTATTCTAATTGTAATTGTGGGGTCAGTAGACTAGCAGTCACCAGCATTTTGGTTTTTTTTTTTTGTTAGTTTTATGTTTTCTTTCCTTGTTCCACAGCCAGAGAAACAAAAAAAAAAAAAAACCCTACCTCGACCCTATAACTAACATACGGCTCTGTCACTGTCATCGCACAGGCAAAGAAATTCCGTGTACAGCCAACACGCAGTTACAACATGACTCAACATACAATACTATATATATAACTCTCATATAACTCTCCTGCTACACTGACAAAAATCATTCTTAGATCAAAGTATTTTCTTGAAAAACCTGTAAATTTTTCAGATTTTCCATTAAAACATAATGGCAGGTTCATGTTAAATTCATTAAACAGAAATGCGTACACGTACGAACTTAATTTACTGGAGTATGTAAAAGCTACATATAGCCATAATCACTTTTTTAGAACGTCGTCACCTGGTTAAACATGTCGATGTCACTAATGATATCTTTCACGTGCACGGTGAAGAGAAAATGCACAGCTCACAGTGGAAATATTAGCCAACGACTTGCTAGTTTTTTTGTCGAGGGCACAAACACGATGTACTCAGACACTTTCTTAGAGAAAGATATCGACTATGGCTACGAGTCTCCCCGCACACAGGAATTCATACACTCCTTTATACTGTTTACACACTTGGATACACTCGTGTTAATGCATTTAACTAGCTAGTTAGTTTATGTAGCATTTATAGGAGGAGTCTCCAGTGCTAGCACATTGTACCATTGTAAGAGAAAGTCTTCAGGACAGAGGAGTTTACGCTTTATGATTTCTCGGTAACATGACAAACTGTGTTTTTTTGGTCTCATTAGTTTGAAGAGAGAAAAAGAGTTTAGTACTGTCATCCAAAAACAAAGTTGTTTCTGACCGCGACATGATGGTCAAACTGCTACCTTCATGACTGTACTCATGAGAAAAAAAAAATCGCTAGGGAAACATGAACGAGATCTGTAACGCTAACCAAATACTAACAATAAAGACAGAAGAAAGCAATGAGGAAGTGAATGAACAAATGTTGTGTATGGATCAAATTAAATATATACGTTAAATATACCATAGATTAAATATACCATAAATTATTCGGAAAATCTCTTTCCATCACGCTACAAAGTGTTTTTTTTTTTTTTAAACAGACGTATCAATAACCCCGCTCTCTCACCACTTTTCTCCCAAACAGTGTCTTGAGAATGTCAGAGGATGATGAGATAACAGCAGGGGGTCGGATTTGTTCTGTTCCTCCAGCCTCGGCGGACTTCTCCTCGTCTCGGCAGTACGAGCCTGTGGTTCACGGCACCTGACAGCTTCATCAGCGCGCCGCTCACCTGTCAGGGCTCAGAGTGCGCCGGTCCTGCTCTCTCCCTCAACCCCGGGCACGTTACAATCTAACACCATCGCTCCCGGCCGCGTCTCATTACCACGTGCCACGGGAAATTACTTACTGGAGGTTACTCTCGATTTCCGCAAGGCAGTGCTTCTTCCCTCCATCAGAGCCGCTGAAGAGTTTGTGGCTTCTTCTAGACACTTTACTGAATTCCCCTCCTACTCCAACGCTCAACTTTTTTTCAGCTAATCAGCTCATTAATGCTGGATCGGTGTGCTCGAGCAGGAACGCATGCGAAAAGAGGCGAGAGGGTAGTGCCATGCGGGGGTGGATGGTGTAGGGATTTTTAGGAAACACAATTATGCAAATAGGGAATAATAAAATTACAGCTGGATCGAGTTTGCGTGTCGTTTGTGCGCTTGTTACAGAAAGAAATCATTTCTTCATCTGTATGTGCTTAAATTAAATCATATTACATATTATATAACTCACAAGTTTTATATATATATATATATATATATATATATATATATATATATATATATATATATATATAAAACAGAGAAACAGTCAGCCAAGTGCATGGTACATTTGCTTACACCTATAACTCAGTCGTAATTAAAAAAGAAAAAAGGAGATAGAGGAAAAATGTGAGAGCAGCTCACATGAGCATGAAAGTTGAAGCTTCTGAAGTTGATCTTTTTGAGTGTACATATGAGGAGGTGAGTAGAGCCGGACATACCGAAGCACTAAAGCGCTGCTGCATCGCTCTCTTTCTTTAGAGATGGCGCGAGGGCTAAATCCCACTGTACCACTATCAGCAGGTAGAGAAAAGGGGAAAAAAAAAAAAAAAAATCTCATTTCATTTATTTTCAATTTCATTTGAAAATAAATCTTGTTTATGAATAAGCACATCATTCAGGGTGGATGATTTTTTTTTTTTTTCCAGAAGGCATTTAGAGTTTAGCTCAAATATACAGGCTGTACGCTGAGCTGTATATTTATTCCTCGACTCTATCGTGGTCCCTTTCCATGGATGGAATACAGAGTAACAGATGAGCTGCAGTCGGTACCTATAGATCTATCCGTGATAAAAATCACCAGGTAGAAGGTAGATGTACATAAAAAAACTGACAAATTTTTCATCTGTCCAGCTTCTGGAACCTGTTGAAGCATCTGTTTTATGGTAAATATATATATATAAATAATTGCGTGTGGAAAAAATCGCTTGCATTAGAAAATTGAACACATCTGCTCATGAGATTTATCAAATAGAGAAATACTCAGCCACGATGTCTGATCCAGCGATTTCATTTACATTTACATATTACACCAAGACTTTATCAATTATGATGAGGAAAAAAACAAAACAAAACAAGACCACATTCCTCATTTTCACATTGTCTGCTTTCCACTCTAATCCTTTCTAGCGCATCTGTAGGCAGCAACACATGCAATCCATTTCATTTTCTTGTTAAATTAAGACTCATGCTACTACTTCAAATAGACATCTCTTTACAATCCTGCAACGAGACATCTGGTCACGTCAGTCTTTTTGTTTCTTTCTTAGATTGTTGGATACACTGCATGTCTTCGGCCAAACGGCAACAATTAAATAAAAACTTAACAAAGAAAATGTTTATTTCACTGGTTTTGTCCACATGTGACCATCGCATTATCTGAAAAAGGCTTTAAGCTCCAGCCACTTGGCACAACCGTGTCATGTTATATATCACCGACAAGCTTGTTTCCTGATACACAGTCAAGTCCGGAAGTATTTGGACAGTGACGGAGTTTTTGTGATTTTGCCTTTATACTCCACCACAATGGATTTGATATAAAACAATCAAGATGTGATCGAAGTGTAGACTTTCAGCTTTATTTGAAGAGGTTCCACAAAAATATGGCATTTAC
>CM075019.1:2161940-2254876 GCA_037576675.1 Pangasius sanitwongsei
CTCCTTCACTTGCACTGAGATCTCCTTGGACTTCATATTGGTAGCTCCAGTCGAACAGCTGCCAAATGCCAACTCAAAACCTGATATCAACTCCAGACCTTTTATCTGCTTCATTTGTCTTGAAGTAACGAGGGAATGGACCAAACCTGGTCAATTATCTTCTTGTCAGTCAATTGTCCAAATACCTTTGAGCCCCTGAAAATGGAAGTATTTTGCTGAAAGTGGCTGTAATTCCTAAATGGTAAATGCCATATTTTTGTGGAACCCCTTAAAATAAAGTTGAAAGTCTACACTTCGATCACATCTTGATTGTTTTATTTCAAATCAATTGTGGTGGTGTATAAAGACAAAGTCACAAAAACTCCGTCATTGTCCAAATACTTCCGGACCGGACTGTATATATGCCAATGCATATGTCATTATGACATACATGCCAGTTTGCTTTATAAATCACATTGCTTTATAAAAAACCTTTTCCTCACAGTTGTTTTCCTATCAACCCAATTGTACATTTATGCAGATGATTTAGCTGAAGGCAGCTCATCAAGAAAGAGACGTTTTCCACAACCATAGATTTTTTTTTATTTCATTTACTCTCTCTGGTTTGATTAGAGAAGTGACGACAAGAAAAACAGAAAGATGATTGGACAGAGAATTATGTGTTTGTTCACCGCTTCATGGAGTTCAATTTGTTAAAAAAGACGTCTCATCTATTTCGAGTCAAAAGCGGTAAGGTGAAGCGCCAAACGAACATTGCACCCATTCACGATGTCTCATTTATAGCCATGAGCTAATCACTAATGGTTAAGCATTAAAAGGTAACTTCCGTCTCCATCCAGTCTTGTAAGTAAGGAATTTTATGTAACTGGATCTTCACAAAGTTTACTTGAACACCCTTGCTCTAGAAAGTGCCAGAAATCCTTTGATGTGCTTAATTTTAGGATAAACTCAAACTGAGCTTTGGATTAGCTTGGAATCAAAGCAGGTCAACGGTGCCAAAATGTTAATTAGCATCCCGCTTTTGCCAACAGGACATTACGGCTGGCACTGACTCCGAATCTGCACTGGAGAGAAAATCATGCCAGTGTTTGTGTTGTTTCTGGACTATGTTACGAAGCACCTGCTCAGGCATTGTTCCACGGTTCGAAAGCTGCCGTTCGCTCCGCAGGCGTCTCTCAGACGTGGAGTGCCAGGTAAGGTGAAGGTGCAGGGCGGCGTGGGCGAGATGTCTCGGAGCAGCTGCTGCCATACGAGCCTGGAGGAGCAGCCAGAGTCAAAGACAGACCCCCTGCATGCTGAGGCTTCGAGTGCTTTCACCTCAGAGACAGCTGAATCCTGGCAGCCGCAGCAAACCTAGCATTACCTCAGCAGCTGGGGCCGTGAATGGGTGCAATTACAGCCATTAGGTTGCTTAATTAACAGATTGCTGTCAGCCTGAGGAAAAAGAAAAAAACAGTGACTCATTTTCCTCCCTCTCCGCCCAGTCTGTGCCCTTTCAGGAGGCTATGCACACTCACGACTACTCTGCTTTAGCATACAGCTTCATTTAAAACTTAATGAGCTTTCAGCAACTTCACTAGGGTTCATTATAGCATGAATTAAAGGGCAAAAAAATTCTTGGGAAAGCGTCAAATCAATAAGCAATAAGCTCCACTCACGTGGCTGGAACTTCAAGACAAAATGACCTGCTGGCACAGTGCTTGCTCGTTCGCTCTTGAGTCACATGGAGTCTGAAATATTTTTCCATCAGTATCTGAGGTCACATCTCCACCTCATTAACCCACCATTAACACTTTGGTAACTCTTAGAAGCAATCTGATCACAGGCTAATTCACAGGGGAATTAAGTCATACCGTATGATTAATATTAACAAACAAAAAATGTTATTTAACAAATAAAAATGTGTAATCATTGATATGGTGAAGTTTTCTGTAAGGAGATGTTTATTTCACATTTATGGAAGGAGTCTCCAGTGTCAGCGCTTTGTAACAATCAGGTTTAATGTCGTAAGTTTTCTGTCATCTTCAAGACAGAGGAGTTTAATGTCATGGAGTGACATTAATAGTTCATTAATAAATAAAATATTGTAATTGTTGGCAATTTGCTGTGGTGTAAGAAGAATAAGTCACTTCAGGACACTTCATCTCCACTTCACACCACGCTGTCGTGGATTATTTTCCTATAACTGCATGCCTGTTGTGTTTCATTCCTTTCAGCGGCTCAGCTTTACATTAACGCACTTGTTCTACTATTATTAAATTATTGTTTCTACAGTAACCAGTGCATGTCCATGTGACATCTGCCAGTGTTGGTCAGGTTTGAATGGAGAGCCATCAACATGCCATCAAAGCCTCAGCTTCTACTTAATGGATCAAGGTTCAAGAGTTTAGCAGTAAACCAGAGTACGCAAAAACATAGCGACATCCCTGTGACATCTCCGCCCACGACGTGTTCAGATTGCATGCGGGATCTGTTTAGCAGCTCAACGAAGTGTTTGACAATTCACATCTGCTGCCTGTCCAGAGCCTGCCATCACTCCTGCAGCAGCATAAAGCAGACTCATCCGTGCCAAAATGTGGACACAGTCGACTCAGAGCTGTTAGACGGGCGCAGTGGATTATTACGCCATGGAGATGCCGTTGATCTCCTGTCAAAGTGAAGACCCAGGGTCCGAAACCTATCAGACAAGAAATATGGATTGTGATTTTCATATTTAGAATAATGCTCGTGTAGTTCTCCAGCCTGAGTGACAGCGATCTCGCTCCTTCTCGATTCAGTTTTAATAAGGACACGGACAGCGGAGCACAAATGGCACCATCCTGTCAGTGGAGGTAGCAGTGCCACATGCCTTCTAGCTGACGCGTCACGTTCCACTTTTCATAGCCGTCCTTGATTTGTGAAAGCGTTCCACTTCATCCTCAATTTAACTCTTGTATTTTTTTTATTCCTCAGTCATGGATGTCTTTTTCACCTGGATCAGGGCATTATGATATATATATATATATATATCATAGTTTTTAAGTATTTGGATTTGAGTTTTTCTAAAGTCATATGGTGATTTTTAGCATCATACAGCTTCAGATCTAAATTCCTAACAGATCTAAATCTGCTGCTACGTACACTTTGTATTTATCAATTGTGGCAGCTAGCTATTAGCATTCAGCTAGTCTTGTATGGGCAGTTATTAGCATGCTAGCTAATGTTTGGAGATTAGGAATAAAGTTGTTGTTAGCCTTAGCTAATGTTTTTCTACATTCTTTGGTTTCTTTGAATTTTGTGAATCTTTCTTCCACTTTTACTTTCACCCTTTTAGTAAATTTAAGCAATTTCCTTTGATTTAAGGAAAGAATTCTGGTATTCTTTCCACCTCTGAAGGTTACACTGTAGTGTATTTTGAAACAAAGTATAAAACCGTAGCGTATTTCTGTACAGGACTAGGTATTCATATCAGTATTTTACTGTAAACTCCACCAAATATATATTTTTAAAAAGTCCCACCTGAAGAATCTGTTTACTAAAGCAGTCGTTTCATTTCAGTACACGAAAAAAAAATCTAATTACACAACAGAAACTTGGTAAAATTGCCAAAAAAAAATAAATAAATAATAGTAATAAAATTTTTTACTGTTGGGAAAAAAAAACAAAAACTTTTTTTGTATTTCTCTAGGTTTGGTAAATAAATAAATAAATAAATTAAAAAAAAAAGCCAGAGTCTTTAACCCAGCATTAGTTTTACTCCCACTGAGTTCGTTTGCTGTCTGCCTGGTTTGAACTCTGAATTAATTTAATTGAAATTCCAGCTGCCTCATTAACCTCTGTAGGAGTTAAATGAACATGGCGGCATTACTGTGCAGATGTGAGTGATGTTTGCGAGTTATATTGTATCTCTGCAGGGACAAAATCTGTGTGTGTTTTAAACCTTAGCAAGGAGCTGGTGGTAACACCTGACTCACACACTTTACACTTTGTGAGGTAAATAAATGACACTCTTCAGGCATCATCGTCTGACGGCGTGACAGATTCACACTTCACCACACGACCAAATAAACAAAGTCATTTGCGAAATCCTGAAAATAAAGCGATGAGTAGTTTTAAAGGTAAACAAACAAATGCTTTTTTTTTGACGAGAATGTGACGCTGAATTTTCTTTCTACTGTACACAGACACTGAGATATTATAATAGGTAGGCTTGGGTGATATGACAGTATTATACTGTTATCATAACAAAGTGCGTCACGATACACTTTCACGATATCGGGAAAGCAGTTTTGTCATATCGCCGAGCCCTGACATCAGGTGTAAGGAGTGTGTTTTGAACACAGTGCTGAACATTTCTGTATTTTCAAAACCAAGCAACTAACTGTTACTTTATCGCACAAGGAAGCCACAATGAAGCCATGAAGATGGCTTTGGACCACAATTCATATGAACAGTTACATGCTATGATGGCTTAGGAGTGCAATTTCTACGATAGCTTTAGGACTGCGGTTCTGCAGTCAGGTCTCCATCAGTGGACAGTGCATAGATGCAACAAAGCAGACTTCATGTGAAAACTGTAATGAATTTCCTGGTTACACAATTGCACTATTTGACCATGTAGTACACAGTTATAGACGGGAATGATTTATGATCGCACTATCCGGATGAGGACGGGTTCCCTTTCGAGTCTGGTTCCTCTCAAGGTTTCTTCCTCATGTTGTCTCGGGGAGTTTTTTTCCTTGCCACAGTCGCCTCCGGCTCGCTCATTAGGGATAAATTCATATATTTAAAATGTATATCCTGAATGTATTTATTTCTGTTATGCTGCTTTGTGACAATGTCCATCGTTAAAAGCGCTATACAAATAAAATTGAACTGAACTGAATTGAGGAACCAGGGATTTATGCTTTTTTTTGCGGTTTCTCTGTAACATCGCAAGCTGCATTTTTACTTTAAAATTTTTTTTTTTAAATGCTAGTGTTGGCAAATTTTTGGGGTTAAATAAGAGGACAAAAACATTTCAGGACTTGCTGTTATGGAAAAATAATCAACTCTGGGCTGGTAACGGTAACTTCATCACACCACTCTGTCGTTGATTATTTTCCTGTAACAGAGCAACACAGGACAAACACATTTCCTGTAGATTCTGAAATTCCTCGATAGTCATGAAGGCTACGCTGTTATGATGCCGGCCGTCTCTCTCCATCAGGACATGCTCCACTTGTGGATCAACTTTTCATGTACAAACGTCATTCATTGTGCCAGAATGCTGCCATGCTCTCTCAAATGGAAAATAAAAATGTGCATCAATCGGCGAAGAATTGCGAACGCACCGCGGTGCTTTACTTCTATGCCTCGTCACGGCTGTCCTTCATTAAGTGACACACACACCTGCACACTCCTCCGTTCGGCATCTGTGCGTAATTAAAGGCTGCCGTAATTAATGAGATGGATCTGCATTCGCCAGATCGGCTCGCTAAATCCTGTCAATAAAGACGGCGCGCGCAATACCCTCTGAAACTGACTCGGAAGGCATCCAACAAATAAAGGAAATTCCTTGGGAGAAAACGGGGGGGGATCAGAGTGAAAGGAATGATGGGAAAGCGCTCGGCAAGGACAGCAAAAATACTCCTTTCCCCCTTTTTTGTTTTGTGTGGCAATCTGCATTCTGGGGACAGACTCTTATTAAGTACACCAGATGCAAATGAGGAGGCCCAGACACACACACACACACACACACACACACAGGGATGGTTCTCAAAGAGACTTGGCTGGCGTTCTTGTTGCTTTAACCCGCTTCAGTGCGTTTTCATTAGCAGCCTGCACTTTCCCCATTTCCTCCTCCTGCCGTTGTTAACGCGCAGACAGAAGAGGCAGAGTGCGAAGCGCCTGTTACTTCTGTTTATCAGCGATGAGGGCAAAAAAGAAAGTTTCCTGAAATCTGGTCCAACTCTAAAAATAACTGAGGCAAGGTTTCCCCTTTATCTAAATCGCTGGGATATTCTGGGTAAATACAGTACAGGTATTGTACAGGTTAGGGTTGATGCGGCTCAAACTGTTTATGGAAGGAGTCTCCAGTTTTAGCTGCACCGCATGTTTTCCGACACGTGAAAGTCTTCAGGACGGATGAGTTTTCACTTTGCAGTTTCATGACTTTTTTTTTTTCTTCTTAACTTTGAGAAAGAATAAAGAGAGGCTGGTGAGGGAGCGACTGTTTATAGCTGCTATAACGTAAGTGAGAACAGGAACTAACTTGTTTTGCTAACTATATGATGTGTCGTTCTGTAATGAATAAAAAATTGCAATCGTTTCTTCTTTACTTATATGAAATTGATGCTAGGAATGCCACATAAATACCAATTTTATCCCTACTCATAATCCATTTTCGGGGTAACTTGTTAAAAAAATGTTTTCTAAACAAGATTATATCATTCTTTCGGAAAATATTTGTGTGTCAGCCTGAGAAAACTCTTCACATGGCAACATTTTGACACTTACTACTGTAGTCCTGAAAAATACAGACTTTACTGAACTGAAATATGCGTCTATGTTTGATGTATTCATATCATTTTTTTTAAAAATATATTTAACGTTTCTTAAAGTTGTGGTGCCAGAATAAAATAAAAGCCAAAATCTCGATCAAAATCGTTTCTTTTCCTTTGCCAGAATTCAGCCACAGTGACTTCTGACAGGTTTTCCCAGAATGCCACGCGTAAGGAATGACCACAGCTTCGTATTTTTCTGATAAATGGAACGAAACCAAATGCCTTCAGACATTCTGCTGCGACTATATGATGTTTCCGCATCACCTACTTCAAATTTCAGGTTGTCGAGTGTTGAGAAGAGTGTTGTCCAAGATAACAAATCCAACTACACCAAATGTGTGTGGTACGAGCCTCCCACTAAAATGATACACACCATCAGTTTGACATGTTTCTGGTGTTCACCTGGAAACAAGCTCACAAACTTTCCCTGCTTCCTGGCTACTGAGCCTGAAATAAGAGAAGACGAATCAAGCGTCAAGCTGACATGAACCACCGGGCCGGACTGGATCTCGGCCAAACACTGGGAACAGAGACGAATGAGCTGCAGAGAGAACGAGTGCAGAGATGGCTTTCCTGACTTCACTTAAGAGGGAAGACAAAGACATGGAGGTACAACAGGGAAAGAGAGTATGGCTAAAAAAACAGTAGAAGACGATACATTATTTACTTGTTTTGGAAGGGAACAAAGGTTTGGTATTGAAGGAAATCATTGACAGCTTGACATATTTTGATTTTTTTCCTCTGAAAAGTGTAGCTATATTTGTGTGTCAGAGTGAACGCTCCAGCCTGCACCCAGTTAACCAAAGCTAACTCTTATAAACACACGGCTCTTTTAAATTACGGCTGGAGAGACGTCTTTTCACATGCAAAACGAGGAAATCTGAAGCGGAAGATTGCCCAAATGGCTGCTTTTCTCTTCTATCACCATCTTTTGAAAATCTGGAGAATAAAACCCAGCCAGAGAGAGCATAATTACACCAAAATAATCACACGCACACACACACACAATGTGCCAACCGACAGCAAAGTTGTAGAATAAAAGATAATGCAAAAGATTCAGAGTTTATTTCTGTCGTAGAGTCATTTAGCAGCAGACCTCGTGTTAGAACTGGAGATGACTGGTTCTGAAGAGCGCGCGCAGATAAAGCAAAGGCCGTTACGATATTGTTTGACCTTCACCATAATTAAAGCAACAGTTCTGGGATTTGGAGGGAAAAAAACGGAAGGGTGAACTTTACATTTTAGAGTGCAAACAGCGAAATAATTCACTGCAAGTTAAGAAAGCCAGGATGTCTACAGAGATCCGATCGGGAGCCGGCGGTTCAACAGATTTAGCATTAGTACTTCCTCGTTTTGCAGACACCTACACAGTCCTCGGCACTTTCCTGTGAAGTATTAAGGCTCCTGAAGACGTGTTTTAAAGCACATATATCGGCCGGTGCTGCCAAGAAACTTGCTTTCGACTCGCCTTTCATCTGCTGACCTTATGTCTGATCCAGAACCTTGCTGCAAAATAAAATCTGTTTTTCTGACACAGACACTGCGGGTCAACACTTAGCGATGTCAGCTCCACAAAAGCCAGACAGCGAGATAGAGATAGAAGGGGGAGAGAGAGGTGCATGATGGGAATACTCTTTCGGTGGGGAAGATATCAGTTAGCAACGGGGACTTAAAACGAAAAAAAAGGAATGAAAGTGCGCTTTCTGAAGCACTTTAAATCACTACGCTGAGCCATCTCATCTCGTTCTGTGCCGTACTCTCTGCCTCATGCAATCCCTTTTTTCCCTTCTTACACAAAGATTCTGAAACATTGCACCTAAATTATGAAAAACGAGCCCAATTTTAAGTTAATGACAAGCTCCACTCCTCTGGCAAAAGCTGTTTTTTGGAATAGCAAATGAATTGCAGCACAGCAACTGCCCCGAATGACAGATTCGATACAGACTACAACGGCAGGCGGCTAAATAACACACAATATTGCTTTCTGGGTGAAATAACACCAATCAATAAATTGCTTTCGTACAAACGTGTGACGTGCTACATCTTCCTCAGGTGAACTTCGGTGAAGCATCCGAGCACAGATGTCTCAGTACGATCTACGATTAAATGCTCATGTCATAGTTAGCGTTTCACAGCTTGAAGCGTTATCACTATGCTGCATTCCTGTGTAGGATTCAGGTTCAGGTTATTCCTCTTATAACACAGCAATTTGTCAATGATTACTATTTTTGTTCGTTAAGGAATGACACATCATACCTATTTAACCATTTGGAGTTACGTTTAACGTTGCGGAACGTCCGCAAAACAAATTCCCCCTCACGTTGTAGCCGCTATAAACAGTCGCTCCCTCACCATTTTCTGACTCGTTCCCGTCTTTCCGTTATGATAACAATCGCATGCTTTTCTTTATGTGGAGCATCTGCCATACATGTCCCATGAATGAGCTGTAAATTTAAAAACGTTGACATTTTAGAACAAGCGCACTGATATAAACCTGAGATTTGCTACTGCAAACTAATCAACACCTGCTGACCGATCAGAATCGAGAATTCAGCAGCGCCGAGGTACAGTCCCCTCCACAAGTATTGGAACAGCAATTTTTGCTATACACTGAAGACATTTGGGTTTGAGATCAAAAGATGAATATGAGATGAGAGATGTGTTAAACAACTTAGAAAATGGCACCTTTGGTGACAGACCATGCAATTTTTACATGAGCAAAAGTATTGGAACGGATAGTCTTAAAGTAAATTAAAGTAAATAACACTTAATATTTGGTTGCATATCTCTTGCCTGCAATAACTGCATCAAGCTGGTGACCCAGTGACATCACCAAACTGTTGCATTCTTCTTTGGTGATGCCTTTCCAGGCCTCTTTCAGGTGTTGTTTGTTTTGTGGGGGTTTCTCCCTTCAGCCTCCTCTTCAGGAGGTGAAATGCTGTTCAGTTGGGCTAAGGACTGGTGATTGACTTGGCCAGTCTAAAACCTTCCACTTTTTCCCCCTGACGAAGTTCTTTGCTGTGCTGACACTGTGTTTTGGTTCATTGTCTTTCTGCATGATGAAGCTCCTCCCAATCAGATTGGAGGCATTCCTCTGTAAATGGGCAGACAGAATGTTTCTGTAAACTTCTCAACTCATTCTGCTGCTAACATCATGAGTTACAGCATCAATAAAGATTAGTGAGCCTGTTCCAGAAGCAGTCATGCAAGCCCAAGCCATGACACTACCTCCACCATGCTTGACCCGTGAACTCGAATTTTAGATCCTTTCTTTCTCCACACTTTGGTACAGGTTAATCTTGGTTCCTCAACTTTTGTTTTGTGGCTCATCTCTGTAATTTCGTCTTTGTTTTGTGGCTCATCTCTGCAAATTCCAATCTTGTCTTCCAGTTCTTGCCGTTGATGAATGGTTTGCATCTTGTGTTATGACCTCTATATTTCTGCTCTCAAAGCCTTCTTCAAATGGTGAATGGTGTGATAGCTTCACTCCTGCCCTGTGGAGGTTGTTGGTGATGTCAATGACTGTTTTTGGGTTTTTTTTTAGGTTTTTCTTCACAACTCTCAAAATGTTTCTGTCGTCAGCTGCTGTTGTTCTCCTTGGCCGACCTGTTCCATGTCTGGTTGTTAATACACCAGTGATTTCTTTCTTTTTTATTCCAAATTGTTGTATCGGAATTTTGCTTGTGCAATATCTCTGATAGATTTTCTCTCTTTTCTCAGCTTCAAACTGGCTTGCTTTTCTCAAACTCAAATGACTTCATTACATAGCAAAAACAAAAAAAAAAAAATTACCTTGCCGTTCCAATACTTTTAGAGGGGAGTGTATATCATATGGTGTATCGTATCATCAATATGTCTACTTACACGTCACAATTAAAATAGTGTATTTCTGGTACATGTGAAAAAGATCCTTTCTTAAAGGTACAACTGCAAGCATTTTTTTTTTATTTTAAAACCCAACAGTCTAATATCCACAGTCATAAAAATAGAGCAGGAGTCAAAGGTTCCAATATAAAGCTAATAAGAAATTCCAGATGAGAAAATGCCAGTGAAGACAGACAGAATGGGAAAGAGTAAAAAAGGATTTTTTTTTTTATTTTCGTGTTCCAGGGAACAGATACATTTTAACCAACATTTCATTTTAACCACATAAGCTCCCCAAGACGTGTGACTTAAAAATGCATAAAATTGTCACTTGTCACACTTGAAGTGCAAATTGAGCATGAAAGTGAATGCTGAAGAAAAAAAATATATATTGTTTTTGCTTAAGATGGAAACGACACGTCTGTGGTAATGGGTGTAGGTTTGTGACGGATCGTCCGGCAGACGTCTGAAACACACAGGGTCAGAGGTCGCAGTAAAAAAAAAATCCTTACTGCATCTCAAAAGGTGATACTGTATACGAATCGTCAGTCTAACCAGCGCAATGATCTACCGCTCTTACCCACTTCGTTTATCAAAAGCAATATCTCTTGCTTTTTCTAAGCCTAAGCGCTGCTTCTCCTGGCGGAGGTGTGAGGAACATGCCGATTGCTACTGATGACCGTGATTTACATCCTCCATCACTTTTGCCTGCGGTTGAAAACACACGTCAGCGTGTGAGAGCTGCTGTTAGATCGACGAGCAGAGAGCCACGTAATACACGCAGGGCACAACAAACTAAAATATACATTAAATATTGATTAGGAAGGTCTGTCCATTCTGGAAAAAAATGCCAGTTAAATATTAAAGCATTTAATTCATTCCTAAAATCTTCATTCATCAAATGCATGTCGTTTTTTTTTGGGGGGGGGGGGGCAGACGCTGCAGGGTTTAATTGAGGCTCTACACATTTAAGTTAGACTCTATCTCAATAAGTGAATAGATATCCAGAAAAAGTGATCATTTTTGATAATTGTTGCAAAACAAATGACAAGCTAATAATGTTTTATAATGTCAGAACATGCTAATTTGAACTAGAGAGCATTGCTACTTGAGCAAGTGTCATAAGAAAGTCATGTGCTGGGTATCGACTGCCTCAAACACACACACACACACACACACACACACTGACCTGGACTACCACTCAAGGGAAGGTTTGGGAATTTGCTTCCTACAGGGAAACACTATGAGAGCTCTTGCTGTGGATGTTCGTCATGTGACCTGTATGGTCACCTGACGTGCACTAGAAGGAGATCTGCTTACCCTACGTTCAGACTAGCGAGTGACAAAGTGACATGTGCCTGCATTACACGGAGCTGCAATTTAAATAATAACGCTATAAGCTACATTTAAATCGCATGACAAATGAAATTTTCAATTTGATGCAACTTAGATATGATGCAGGCAAGTGACAAATCCAAATGATTGGTTCGGATGATTCCGCGAATCGATGGCGCGTGTATTCCGACAAGTTCCTCATTCACAACTTTACTTCCCACCTGCAATTAGTTCCCGTTCACTGTTTTTTGTGCCAAAATGAAAGAAATGCTTTTAACCGTGGTTTCATCTTGTCCTATCATATACAACCTTTCATTAAATACGCGTAAAGAAAAATAAGGAAGTAGCTCGGAAGGAATCGTTAGTTTGTTTTGCTAATCTGCTAACAAAGAGAATCAAGCAACCCATTTTCACACTGATTAGTGCGTCATTTAATTTGTGTTGAACTTGTTAGCTTTAGAAGCTATACATAACTAGTATCATTCCTCATCAGACATTTAAAAAAACGCTGGACCGTTCATGCCCACTAGTCACAAAAGTATCGGTTGCTACACAGCCGCCTGGGACAAAGAGCCAAAAACAAAAAAACACGTTACATTTTTCTATTCATAGCCATGAACTAATCACTAATGATTATAGCATTAAAAGGTAACAGTTTTTGCCATTCAGTCACGCTTATCTGAACCTTTGCAAGCATGTGATTTTTATGTAGATGGACCTTCACAACAAAGTCTACATGAACACCCCTTGTACACCTTCTTGTATTGGAAGCTTGAAGGCAGCAGTTTGACCCTAATATGACCTCAGCCTGAGGATCACCCACAGTCTGGGCAGGATTACTGACAAGGTCATGGAGGGAAAGGAAGATGAAAGACCTGCACAGAAGCACCAGGCTCTCAGTTACATATGTGGTGAGGCTGTATTTATCAAAATCGCAACATTATATGAAGATGGGCATCTTATTTCTGCATCCCGGAAAAAAAAAAAAGCCAATCGAAATGCAGTGAACTATGAGATTCATCCATTTTGTCATGACTGACAAGTTAGCAGCAGTCGGGGAAAGAGCTACACTTAATAAATCAAACCTGACAAGTCGCCCTGCACGCACGTCGAGCACAACTTTTACTCGCGTTGCACTTTTTTCACTCTGCAGCAGAATTAACCACCCAGCTGATCCACGAAATGCCGGGGAACACTGCAGCAGTGGGAAAAGCAGCTGAGAGTTTCAGAGCTAAAACACAGTAAACGATCCTTCACTTACTGAGTGTGCTTTGCGTGCCAAGTAATAACCTGAGTAAGATATGGAATGAACTGGGCAAGGGTACCGAATGTGTAGCATTACTGCATGTTCAGGAGGTGGACTAAAGTAGCGCAGTTTGCTCCAGTGTGAAACCATTCAATCATGACTCATCATTAGTCCTTTAAAAACTCAGGACCAATAAAACATGATATGACGTTGCTATAGAAAAGCAATCAGCGGCGCAGTGTTGGGCTGGAGCAGAATTACTGTTACTACCCCGGGGGTTTGATTATATTCCTGGAGTGTTTTATTCCTCTTATACCACAGCAACTTTCAACAGCTACAATGTTTTATTTATTGAAGAACGACATATCATACTTTTTATTTGTTTATAGTTGTGGAGCGTCTAAGGAAGAAGTTCATCCCTGTTAGCCCTTATGTTATAGCAGCTATAAACAGTCATTCCCTCACACCTCTCGTTTTTCTGTTGAAGTTAATAAGATGCAGCTTCTTACCAAGAAACTTATTTGGGAATATCAGCAAACAGTGTTGTGATTTATTCCTTATTTTAATGTCATTCTCTTAAAAAAAAAAAAAAGCATACTGTGAGATCCCAGACGTGTGTCTCACTCGGTCGTGCGCTATCCCGTCGTGAACGCTTCCATGGATAGTATCATGTCTATAAACAAATAATTCTACTATATCAGCATGTAGCATGGATGCTCACTGCTGTGTAAGCTATTCCCATAATGATATCAATATGGTCAGCTGCTTTGACAGTCCAGTAATCTACTATGCCGAATTAAATATCAATTCTGATAAACAGCCATATGCGCATACTGAAAGTCAGTTTTCACACACCTGCGCTGCTGTAATTACACGTCTTACTTACTCTGGTTTACTTCCTCTTGATAACTATTTCCTCATGTGCTGTGAATTCATGGTGTCGTACATAAATATACATATAATAATCATTCCTGCAATTAAGCAGCGTTATTATTGCACAAGTTCATGCATTAAATGAGGAGGGCTCCTCTGGGGTAAGTGATGAAAATCAACCAAGCAATCAAGCATGTGTGGCGAATGGGAGCAATGGTAATTAAGCACTAAAGATGACAAATATTTCTTATGAATAAACATATCAGCTTGTTTCACCTGCTACCAAAAAAAAAACCTACTTTTAGACCATCATCTGCAGCATATCTCAGCAGGAGGAACCTCTCACTAGCACCTTTACCTGCAAAGATATGAAATTTTAAAGCAACCTAAACATTAGGCAGCCTTGTGAAGTATTACTGGAGCAAGTTGTTTCATTTGGCAGTCCATTTCATGAGAGTTGGAGAGAGAGAAAATGCCTTAGCATGTGAGAACAGCCTGCAATACTCATTTAGATCAGTGCAGCTCTTTTTCTGGAAATTGTTCAGAACTTAAAGCTTTTAAAGTAAAGATCTCGATGTTTCTATTTATACACAAGCACAGTTGGTGCTAAAAGCTCTAAATATTGAATTCCACCACCACCAATTCATTACGCCAGTATACTGACAGATGCAATGATTTTGTGCAATTCTGAGATGTTCAAATTGCCAATTGTGTAATATCAATTACAGCCAGTGAGTCCTGCCAACTTAAAGTCTGGTCCAAAAGTCTGCGAGACTATCAAGAAGTGTTTCTATTTCTTCAGTTATGAATGATGAATCCAATTTTGTCAAATAATATTGCCAAAAGCACTAAATCCAACACAGGGCTCAAAGAATCGAGCTACTTCATTCTTGGACCTCATATGTCAGCAATGGATATTTTTTATTTATTTCACAGTGACATGAGACAGACTGGTGCTGCTCACAGGAAGGTGTTAGTACGCAATCCAGGTCACAGCAACAAGCTGTGCGAAATGGGGCAAACCAATACGCCTGGAGTCTTGAATGGAGTATTTAGATATTTGTCCAATACATTCATCTAACAGGCACTCAGCATATTATAAATACACTTCATAATATTATATAATACTATATAATACACTCAGCATATAATACACTCAGCATATTATAAATACACTTCATCATTTAGAAGTGGGGGGCACGGTGGCTTTAGACGTTAGCGCATTTGCCTCCCACCCCCGGGGTTGGGTGCTTGATTCCCGCCTCCTCCCTGTGTTTGCGGAGCTTGCATGTTCTCCACGTGCTTCGGGGGTTTCCTCCGGGTACTCCGGTTTCCTCCCCGCGTCCAAAGACATGCGTTGTAGGCTGACTGGAATTTCCAAATCGTCCATAGTGTGCGAACGGGCTGACTGGCATTTCCAAATCGTCCGTAGTGTGTGAATGGGCGCGTCTGTGCAATTGTGCCCTGCGATGAGTTGGCCCTGAGTTCCCTGGGATAGAGTCCAGGCTCCCCCGCAACCCTGTGTAGGATAAGTGGTACGGAAAATGGATGGACGGTTGGATGGACGTTACAAGTACACTACAAGAAGAAGAGAGAACAGGTAGAAGTTTAGGTGTGTGAGGAGTGTACTTAATCTAAAGCAGGCACTGTCTTTTGCACCAGGTCTTATAAGTCACAGTGAGCTGACGTAAGGGAAATGAGCCTTTGAAGCACGGCTGTGTGTAAGGTACCTATAGTGGAAATATGAACACAGATAAACAAATGAGTGTGATACATCATGATCTTAGT
Source organism: Pangasius sanitwongsei (assembly GCA_037576675.1). Taxonomy (NCBI): domain Eukaryota; kingdom Metazoa; phylum Chordata; class Actinopteri; order Siluriformes; family Pangasiidae; genus Pangasius; species Pangasius sanitwongsei. The sequence continues at coordinate 2,177,571 of CM075019.1, forward strand.
ATTATAAGGTGCTATCTGTACGAAGAGCCATTTTGAGATATGGGGCAGCAAGTTTTGACATTCCATCTAGCAGAACTCTAATTAAGGAATAGACTATGATGAGGAGTGTTGTTATAGGAAAATAATCAATGATAGGATCGGGTAATGCAGCACAAGGCAAAGCAGAGTATCTGTTGCCAAACCGAAGTTTATTTGCCTATAACATCACATAATGAAGTGTTTTTATTCCTCTTACACCACAGCAATTTATCAATAGCAACAATTTTTGGTTAATAAAGAATGACATAGTATACTTGTTATCCATTCATAGTTACATTTAATGTTGCGAAATATCCAAATATCCGAGTTAGTTATCCTGTTATCACTTACCTTACAGCAGCTATACAGCAGCTACATATATCAGCTATTGCAGCCACACCGGCATTTTTTTTCCCCTTTTCTCTTGAATAGAAAATAAATCCGCTTGTCATGTTACAGAGAAACTGCAAAGTTCTCTGTCCCAAAGACTTTCAAGTATTTAAGTGGATTGTCAGCCATACAGGTCCGTATGTAAGTTGTTACTACAGAAACAATAATTTATTGGAGGGAATATATATATATATATATATATATATATATATATGTATATATATTTATATTTTTTTACTATTAGACCCAAAGTCATATATACACACAAGAACTCATTTTTGACCAAAATGCCAGATAAATCCTTATACCACTGAGGTCGCTACATGTCAAAATTAATAAGTTTGAGTAAATATCAAGTGCTGAAATATAATGAACAAGTTTTGGCAATTTTTTAGATTAAAACAAATTGAAACTTTAGTGACCACATACTGTATATTGAAAGACTGAAATGTCTTTCATTGCACAGTCCTTTTTATAGAGTATATTCATTTATTACATTATATTCATTGCTGGGTACAGGGTGCCTATAATTCTGTTATCTCACTGTCAACAGTTAAAGCCAACATACAGAAGTCAAGATCAAAGAGCAGAGGCGTCACAACAGATCCAATTTATTTTGTAAAAAGATTTTTAATCTTTTAAAACCTCTGAAAGCTTTTTGACAAAACACATGAATCAGAGATGGTTCATTATTTTTATATACAAGCAACAAACTGAATGTACTGACAGCGATTAAAATGTGCACTCTCAAGAAAAAAAAAGAAAGAAAAATGTCAAAAGCATTTTCAGTTTTCCCTTTTAGAGAGGATATTATATGTTATTCTATTTTATGTTACTTATTCTTACATTTCTCCACTGGTTTTTTAAAGTTACCTCCCCAAGTTCCTCCACAAAAAAATATACTTTATTAAAGAAAAGGCCTTTTCATGTCCTACAGGTGAGCTTTATTCACACACTCCACTTTGGCTGGAGTTAATTGACAGCCCGCTGAGACTAAGTACCTAAAAAGGTCAGGGTTTCTTTCAGTGTCCAAATTGCCCAACTTCTGGCGTAAAGGTCGGAATGCCACCTCATAGATCTCACACAGCGCTTCAAATGATGACTGACACACTCACAGCTCGATGGTGTTTATGGAAAATCGAAACGGTGTCTTAAGGATACAGTGCTGGACCGGTCTCGCCGAGCTTCCCTACAGAGTGAGATGTTCAGTCAGAGAAGAATGAGCGTCTGTGGTTCGAGTGGGAACAATGGCAAAGTGCAGAGTGCTTGGCCAATGGCAATGGCAAAGTCCACTGTCATGCAATGCAATGCAACACTCAAATTTAGTTGGCTTTTAATGATCATTTACGCAGAGTGAAAAGCTAACCTGCAACCTCATTAACCAGTAGAACCAATCCGATCTCATGCAAAATGCACAGAAATTCTTAAACCCGAGAGACATCCACTGGATATCATACAAATAAAGTCACAAGCAAAGCTCCACCCAATAACCCAACCCCTCACGCTAACTATAACCATTTGTAAGTTTTCGTAAAACCTTCAGGTTAATTAGTGTCAGTCCACATCAATCTGCCTACAAACTGCAAGCAACGGAAAGCTCCTCATTTACACAAGTCATATTAAGCAATGAAAGCTTTATGAAAAGTACACTTGAATTCTACTCAATTAGCCCAAGATAAACAGATTGCACTTGACACTAATTGGTGAGGTAACAATTTCACTAGAACAAAAGAAGCCTCAGAAAGAAGACTGTAATGGATTTATACCCGAGCTGCCATTATTACCATCTTTGGCTATTCATGCCACGTTAATCAAAGTCAAACACAAAGGACCATAATGATCCTAATGCATAAAATAATACACTGATGCATTACCAGACTGACACAGATCAGCGGTGATGAGTGATCTGTATATATAGAATTTGGATATATATGTATATATATGTAGATATTTATACAGGGCATCCCAAAAGTCTCCACACATAGAGGACTGTGTTTGCCAGCACCACGTCAGTTGTGCCTTCGTCACTGGACATTCGTGGACGTCCACTTCCCATTTGGTCTGCAACACTTCCAGTCTTATTGAATTTGTTAATAAGTTTGGCGTGTGATGTGCTTGCCATGTTTCCTGTTAAAGTCCATCGTAATCTTGCGTCAGCTTCCCGATCCAGCCATGACAATGATTTCAGTATGTTCTTCTTTTTTCAAAGTTATTCTTAAAGGCTATCTGAAAATAAAAATTATTTATATATATATATATATATATATATATATATATATATATATATATAAACTAAGTATGAAGCGTTAATTTCCCCATGTATGAAGGCTTCTGGGACACCCTGCATATGTATTACATTTCCTCACTATGTGAATTGTTCAGAAATGATAATGAGCATCACATAACAGGCCTTTCTGTTGTTTTGTTGCTGAAGTGTGATGTGTATGTCGAACCCAGAGTGCCGAGGTTAACCTAGCATGGTTAATGCGGCAGTGTCAGTACAAATAAACAGCCTTGGAGATGGAGATGGAGATGGAGCAGCATAGCAGAACGCTGTGTCTTTTAACAGATGGTTGAACTCTGAAAAAAAAAAAAAAACAGCTAGTCTGAGCAGGTCGACTGCACAGAGTTGAGAAACGAACACCATACACACCACCATGTCATTCTTATCTACTGCTTTGTTAATGTACTTAAAGGTGCAATAGTCAATATTTTTTTTGGGATCTTCCTAATACGAATAATGTAGAAGATTATATAGAAATTATTAGAAAAACAGTTTAAGCCATTGTCTCAAAACAAGTGTATTACGTAGCTGAAATTAAAAAAAATAAATAAATAAAAAGTTTGAAAACCTGCCATCCAGTCCAGAATATTTCTTGCCTCTTGTCAGTCATTTATAGACACACCCCCAACGCCTCTACACATCTTCATAAATCATTACGATGAGAAGTTGCATGTTTACAGAGTTGTAACTCGGTTTTCAAGCAGATGTCTTGACAGTCTTTGCTAACTGTCGCTCTAGTTAGCATGCTAACTCTAGTTGAACCACCATAAGTTTCGGGGGGTGTAGCTTTGTGTACGTGGGTGGAAATAGGGGCAGGTTCAAAGTGTTAAAAAACACATCCAAAGAACGATTACTAACAATGCTAACTTTAACGATGCGAATGAGAGCTAATATCATCACTATCATCTGTCTGCTACTAGGTACACTTTGACTATACCACAGCAGTTAGCACTGTGGCAGCTAACACTGAATTCAGTGCAATTTTTTTTTTTTATGTTACAAAGCAGCTTGACAGAAATCTGGATGTTGATCCCTAATGAACAAGCCGGAGGCAACAGTGGAAAGGAAAACCGCCTTGAGATAACGTGAAGAAGAAACCTTGAGACGCAAAGTTGTCCATCCACATGTAGTTCCATCCACAACAGCAGGAAGTGATTAATTAGCATTCAGCTAGTTTGTATGATCAGACCAGACCATTGCATTACCAAGTTCCTTTGTTCCGCGTTGAACACAGCACTAATTTACCTTCAAGAACTAAAATCAGTGTTGAATTTAAGGCAGATTTCTTTCCCATACTTTTCGTCTCATACTTTATGTAAATTTAATAGTTAATACTCTTCTTCAGAACCATGAGTAAAGACGTCACCTTTTTTTTCCTAGATGATCTATTTAGATGACTAACTCCACTTTTACATGAGTAATAAATTTGGTTCCTTTTACTACCTCGGGCTTACAGGATGTGATGGAGATCTCATACTGCAACTGTTCTTCGCAAAGACAGGATTTAAAGGTTTTCCACACCAACAAGTTCTTTTGAGAGCAGCCACTTGTCTTTCACCGCTCTGCAAAATGAAGTTCTGTACCTTCTAGACATCCTGCTCCTGGGTCACTGCTAATGGTCTATAAAGAAGCTTAAATAAATCTGCAACGTATCTCTTTGAATTACACATATGCGTGCAGGGTTTTCAAGGAAGGTCTCGAATGCAAAAACAGGAAGGGAAAAGGAAATCCACACACACTTAATTGCCTGAAATACTAAGGTGCACCTCTCGAGAAAATCAATTAAACTTAAACTTGCGCAGGCCTTTTTTTTTTTTTTCTTTTTTTTTTGATCAGGAGAAATTATCGCAGCAGTGTGAGAAAAGACGGCTCACCATTTTCCCCGGAGTGGACTGACTCTTTGATATACGCTTTTAACATGACAAAAGTTTCTTTTTGAAATGCACCTTATCGAAAATCTTTTTTCTTTCTAGCAGGGAGATCAAAGCAAGAGCTGCACAGGTAAATTGTAATTGGAGAAAAACTCAATAGCACTCTGCATCACCTGTTAATAATAAGGAAGATCATAAAGAGGGCCAGCAGAACGGGAGTAATTTCCCGGGCAGACGAGTACGACTCTGCGGTATCAAGCCGTAACTGTTTCAGACACTGTGAAATATGAAGCATGGCTCATAAAACTAATGAATTCTTTGGCTTCGGTAATATGATGCACTAAAGAATATCTGCGAGATCGCTGAGCAATCAGAAATACGACCTTCAGAGTCTTTCTTATCTTATAATAAAAGAACTCAGACTCAAGTTCATTTAGATTATTATTAAAAATAACTTTTTTGAGAGCAACATGCGGACTGCAGGATTGGGCGTAATGGACGTTACTTTTTTGCCTGTGAAAGCCAGTACCAAGGTGAATAAGGAAAGCAGAAGTATTCTCACAGGAGGAAAGCAGGAAGCATTAGCAAAGCTGGATCTCCTTTCAGACTCATGTTCAAAAGCATAGCTGCAGGCTCCCACTAATCACGCTCAGTAATCATCAAGCCCAGTCCCCCTGAACGATTACTCTCCTAATTGGCAACAATAGCTTTGGTGGTGCATGAGCTCCAAATGAAGTAATTAACAAATGTGCTTTTATTTATTTATTTGTTTTTGGGTTTTTTTTCCAATGAGGATTCATTAGCAGCACAAGGTGAACGGAACCTCTTGAGATGGTCACAGAGATGTGGTTGCTTAATATTAATATTAATAATTCCCTCCCAGTCACAAAAAAAAAAAAAAAAAAAAAAGGTTGGAAGTTAGAATTAAAATTCAGAAGCTATTGCTTTCGTTCTTTTTGTTTGCCCATGTACTCATTTCTGTTTTGATTTGTTGATGCACAAAATGTACATGTGCATAATATATTCTCCCCTCTTCATTTTATTGCATTTTTTCTCTCCCTCTCTTAAAATATAGTTAAAATATTTTTTTTCTATTTTGCAGCTTTTGCTGTTAAATTGTGATTTATTGTATGTTTTTTCTCATATCTTTTAATTTTTTTGGCTTTTTGTTTTCATATTTTCTCTTACTTTTATTTCCTTTTCCTTTATATATTGCTAACAAGTCCTTATTGTCCTCCAAAGACAGGGTCAATAGTGGGGTTGGACACACACACACACACACATACACACACACACACACGTATATACTTTGTGGCCATTTGAAAGCATAAACCCCATTTATGTTGCACAAGGAAGCCGACTTTCTCTCAGCTGTATAAGCAGACTCATAAACATAAACATGACTTGCGTTGTGATTGATGTCTCACTAGTCTTCATCCTGCATCTTAAATCACTGTCAAATTTCCAACAGCAATTCACATCACCCAGCAACTTTGCTTAAGGATCTGCAACTTAATTGTTCTGCATTTCTAACATATTAACATATCCGGCAGACAAGAAATTACTAAAGCGAAATCAAAAGAGGGGCTGTATGTCACAAATCTGAGCTCGCCGTGTAACCTAATCAGATGGAAATGAGAACATGAAGAGGCTGCTCATTAGGCCGAACAAACTAGGACAGCTTGGAGATTTATTGAAAGAAGGACACTTACTTATGCAGGCTAGACGGACATAAAAGCAGCCAACGGCACACCAAAGACATCAAAAGGTACGCGAAAGGAACTAGATGTCTCCAGCTCAAGCGACTGGCACAATGTTGAAGAGAATAGGAGCACGGCTAATGAGGGAGATACCATTTCCATGAGAAAGATCCGAAAATGAGCACCATAGACTCGGGCTGTCTTCATGGGGATGTTTAAGTGGAGAGTTTTAGAGGTTACTTCTATAGCTGGTGTAAAATTTTAGCAATGCTGTGAACTGATCTCGATGATTTTGCCAAACTGACTAACTCATACAAATGACGCTTAATTCTCAGTGGTTTCTTTGGCATAGTAGCCTGTTTGAACAGAACCCTGGTGTGTTCTCCCCTTCGGTGCCGGGTTCGTTAGGCAGGTGAGAGCACAAGAATCATATTCGGCTCTAAGAGCATCTGAGGGAGGTGGTCTCGGTCCACTTTCAAGTGAACTCCAATGAGAAACCATTCGACTCTGAATCGATCTGACTTCACAAAGTGAATCAAATATGCAGTGTGTTTTGGGTTGCAGTTTTTTTTTGCACGTGCGAGTTGCTAAACGTAGCCCGGCGGTGCAAACTAAGCCTCGCGATGTTTTCAGCCCTTCATGCCCCTAAGACAATGTTTTGAGACTTCTTGAATCCAAACCGAATTAAAAAGCTAACGAACCAAAAGTATTAATTTGACTCTGATTTGAAAAGGGGAAGTGTGCTCAACGAGAAAGTTTTCACAATTCCTTCTTAGTATTCAGCTGGTAACTGAATCGATGTTCCCTAAAAATACACCGATTTTGCAATGGTTTGTTAACTTGTCCAACAAAGTCAATAATTGTTTGGTGTTTGTTAGTTTAAATGTATTTAAAAATGAATTCTTAAACTAGTCACAGAATAATTAAGCAACAGCTAACACATGACAGTACCGCAACCAGTGAAATTACTGCTCATTATTATACCCAGGTGTTCTATTTATTATCTATTAGCACATGGTTTAAAAGGAGTGGAGGCAAGCTGGATAAACGAAGACATCTGTGAGCAGGTCTTCATCACCGAGGGACATGTTAAAATAGCTTGAGCACACAGATCATATGGGAGGCTTTAAAAAGAACTGAAACCCGCTGAACATCGCCTGAAGCAGAATCGAGTCAGTCACTGGGAGATGGAGACTTGGAAGGGACCAATAAGACATTCCCTGTATGAACAACAAAAGGGGGGGAGGAAGGCATTGTTAGAAAAGCTCAGCATCAGACAAACTGCTGGATTCCTTTACATTTCCCACTGGATTCCCAAGAAGTCCACTTCAGCACGAGTAAATCTGGAAACACAGTCTTTCAGTACGTTTCCTAAAAGCGTCCTGTCCACAGCGAAACGAAAGAAACTGTCTGACTCATGACTTTTGACCTATGATTTACGCTAATAATCTTATCAGCATTATCCGCAGCCTTTATACGTGGGCATATTTATGTGTGTGACTACACGGACGTTAGCTTTTCCCACCAGCACGAATATCTTGACAATCTTGACCATAAATCTGTTGCTGTAGCACTACATCAGTCTGATTACTGACTGACCAAAGGCAGGATCTGGAGCCTGGAGTACAGCAGGTGAGTGAAACGTCAAAAGAAAAAGCGAGAGACTTTCAGGTACTCAGTGACGTTTTGCTGCGTGTGGATGCCGCAATATAAAAATCAGGTTCTCTGGGTCTTTCAGTCTTTCAGTCTTTCACTCCGTTGCATCACATTCTGGGTGAATTATGTATAATGTGTTGTTTTCTCACATATAAGAATTCATAGTGGTATAACAAGATAAACAATATATATACCTTTGAAAAGGTTTATCATATCAACTGCCATAGTGCTCACTACTACATCCATTCATTTTACATTCATTCTTTCTTTTTTTTGCTCAGTGGTACCTTTTTGGCCATTTGACCAACAACCATCTGGCCACTTGCACAAAAACATGAGCTACAACTTCAATCCAACCTACCAAATGTGAAAAAGAAAACGCCCTGAAAACGCTGTATATAGGATTTTGTATTTCTTAAAATTTCATTAGCTGCCTTAGGGCTTGACACCTGTACTACTGCAAATTTTTTCATATCATATTTTCTCTCTTTTCTCCATTTTCATCCATCAGGTAACACACTGGGCGCTTCAGTGGAAGCCCTGGGACCAAAAGGATCAGTAATATGACATGAGGAGCAACAGAGATATGAGATGTATGAACAGGTTTTCATATCAGTTGACAGTGGAGGGGGAAAAAAAAAAACGAATGGTGAGCATTAAAACAAGAAAATAGCCTGTGACAAAATGAGGCCTCGTCTCTGTCAAAACAAGAGTCAGCTCTAAAGGAACCCGAGGCAGTTCAGTAGAATTATTCAGCACTTAACCAACAGAAATCTATTTTTACATGTTTTTTTTTCCCTCTCTATTTTTTTTCATGTCTTCCACGTAAAAAGCCAAATCAAATACTATACATATTAGGCTTTTTATTCAATACAGAATGATTGCACCTATAAGTAAAAGAAGGACAACAGAGAAAAAAAAGAGTCACCCGCTTTACGCTAAAGCAACGCAGCAGATCGCTGTTTAGCTCCACAAAGACTGGCTCATCCGTAAATATTTAGTCATTTATGACCACATTGCCAATAAATATTAAAGTAGGCCAATACTTTATTGTTTAAAACTTATTTGCATAAATAAAAACAAATACATTATTATAAAAAAACATTAGAATGTAATACAGTAATATATATGTTAATCTTATAACCATCCTAAAGCTATCAGCTACCCTGAAAAACGAGAGCTAAAATCTCACAAGAAATCGAGCAAGTTAAAATTCCCGAACCCCAATAGTCACTCATTTTCATGCACCATGCAGCCTCCTCTTGGCCATGTTTAGTCACAGTTTTGCTGACTTGCTTCTGTTGCCTGGCAGCAAAGGCCAAAGTTCAAAGCAGCGCTTGTCCAACATGGCTAGCGCGGCCATATGAAAGGGCCTTTCTCCTCCAGCTGGCGGCATGTGGAGGAAATAACAGAGGGATAACTTGCATCCCGCTCGTTCGGTATACTGGCGTGTTCCCAGCTCCGCTGATGTGACAATGCATGAGAGCTATGACTGGCACTGGAGATGATCTGGGGAAATAGGAAGTATATCTGACAACTCCAGGTCCTCCTGTCCTCTACCATCTTTATTCAGTATGAACAGGATCGTAAAGATCGTACCTGGTCTTTGCAAAGTACTCGAGACGCCCTGCCTTTGGTCCATAACACGTGCCTTCGGGACGGCAAGATTAAAACCGTTCTGTAAAAATCCTCACGCGCCTCGTACATTAGCAACTACTTCCTGGTATCACTTTTCTCCGTCCTCGCTACAATTCTGGAAAGTGATTTCTTTTTGAGGACGGCTCAAGGTGGACCAGGGTTAATTTAAAATGGACTAATAACATCTTTTTATGAGTGAGTTTAAGTCAGGACAGTCCGGCCCAATAACGGACCGAATTAATTAATGAATTTTCATTAGTCTCGAATAATGGCCATGCTCTAGAACAACGGGTGTCAGACTCCAGGCCTGGAGGGCTGCAGCACTGCAGAGTTTATCTTTCTACCTCATTTAACACACCTGATTCAACACATTAGTTCATTCCCAGGGCCTTCGTGGGCTGGATCTGTTGCCTTAGAAGAGTGTAAACACAAATCTCTGTAGGACTGTTGCCCTCCACGTCCTGAGTTCGACAGACCTGCTTGATCTACAGGTCAAAAATGTCCACACTGAAGATGACTTTATGCATGCAAAAGACGAAGCAACTTTCTTCTAGCATATGGTATGAAATGAAGTCCAGTACAAATTCAGTAGAGTTTGGTGATTGCCAAACTATGACAAATAGAAAGCTTGGTAATTAACTGGTGAGTTGAATCAGGTGTAAACCTAGTAATTAGCTGGTACGTTTAGTCAGGTGTCTGAGCAGAAGGACCCCGGGCTTAAAGTTGTTTTAAAAAGTAGAACCTTAACCAACTAGCTGCTGTACATGCTTATCCTAACAACCTGTGGAAACAAAAAAAAAAAGTGGTTCAAGAGTTAGATGTTAGATGAGTTAGATGTTAGATGAGTTAGATGAGTTAGATGAGTTAGATGTTCAAAGTAGATGGTTGGTTTGTGGAAATATGAGTAGGTCTAGCTGCACAGACTACCTCGGACATTTTTGACCAAAGGGTTTTTTTTTTTTTTTCTATTTAGTTTAAAGAATGATAGTGTTCTAAAGCATGAACATTCTTTGAAATAATGAACATTCATTAAATGAAGTTCAGGGTAAATTGATTGGTAAACAGGAGTAAATTGAAACGTGTTGAGAACTTTCCATATCAACCATCAACAAAAACAGATCCATCTGCCTTTCAAGTGTAGCTTTTAGTGTTTATTCATGCCAAATAGCCTACTAATCTAAATTTATCTGTATTTATCGTTTTGGTAAAATAATAAGACAAATATATAATCTTCGGATTACTCTGAACCACTGTAAGATTTCTTTTTTTTAACTTTTCAGGTCTATGTAACCATACACATCCTACGCCTATGCAATTTCAGCCCCCTTAATATCCGATCAGGTTTTAACGGGAAATTCCTCTTTTGAGTGTGTCAGTGTAATGTGCCTGGTCATGTGCAGAGAGAAATCTGCTACAGCTCTGTCGTGAGGGCAGCACCGTCTTGGCACAAACTCGCGGAATGTGTGTGGCTAATGACCGCCCTGGTTCCCTGTAATTCAAAGATGAAGACGTCCTCTCAGGCCAAGTGTGAAAGTGGGGGATGGAATCTTCATGGGTGGGAAGGTTAAACAAAGAGCAGTGCCACTGACAGTGCAGAGTTAATGAGTCTCCCCAAGCTCAGCGCTTTCTTTCTGCCAAGCGCATCACCAGTCAAAATGCTGCACAGTTTCTAGAAGAAGAGCTTCGAGAATCAGGAATTAGGCGTGCTTCCTGAGAGGTGGAGGTTATCAGCACACAAATTGCCTCAAGTGAAAAGAAGACACGGTCTGTCAGTGATGTCAAAGGAAACATATGTCAAAGTCACTCTGTCACATCACATCACTTCACATTTAAATGTCTTGGCAGGTCTCGTGCTGCCTCAGGGAAGAGTGGAGCGTTCCCTTTGTTGATCTGGCCACTCAATTCGAGGTCAGGTACAGGGATATATTGGATACACATAGATGAGAGTACCCATTTCTTTGCTAACCCTGGACCTCAAGGTTCTCCTTGCCATCAGCTGCACTCTAAAAGAGCCCTAACTCTTTTATTGCCCTCCATGTCTCAGAGTCTCCAGACACCATCAAACTGACAGAGACATTGTGACATCCATGGGACCAGGAGTCTTTCAGCAGGCTCTAAAGCAACTTTCCCGTAGGCTGCAACAATGACCTTCTCATTCCAGCGCTCGCCGTGGTCCAGCAAAGTTCTAAGGTTTTCATGTTCAAAGAGACAGAGATGACAGATGAATCCCCTGACGAACTGATTTGTTCTCAGGAAAGCGATTCATGTTTGGTCTAACTTTTAATCATTCCTGCTGGCTGTTCATTAAAAATTTTCGACGTGCTCTGAGGAATGAAGTGGGATTTATTGTGGAGTGGAAACAGTTGGGGGAAAAATAACAGCTTATTATGTACAAGTGATGTAGGATTTGCCTGCGTTCTTGTCACTGAATAATGATTGGTGGTTGTTTTCCACAAAAATAAAATGCACGAAACAACTCTATCGTGGTTATTGCCTCCTGATTCATTCCAGGAGATTTTGCATGCAGCTCTGGCTTTTCTTCTCACGTTTAGCCTGTTCTGATTGTAAGCTGTAATCACGTGTTGATTCAGCCTGAAAAAGATGATCGTGCTCAGTGACAGCATCTCTTTATCAACCTTCACTCTGCTGTCCTCAAGTCAGGGATGATAATTTGCACCTGATTTCCATTAGAGATGTTTGTGCACAGCACTCTGTTTTTTTTACTGAACCTGTCTCTGTATTGCGGTTTTCAAAGAACCTGGGGGTTTTTTTTTCTAAAAAAGAAAAAAAAAGGAAATTTATTTAGTTTTTAATAAATATTTGTGGTTTTTTTTGGTTTTCCATATAGAATGTATGTATTTGTATCTGTGTGCAGTTTTTCCAAGGAAGCAGATGAGACCCCACCACCACCAGCACCATCACTGTCTCCCAGTACCATCCCTCCCAATAACTCTCACTACCATCCCTCCCAATAACTCCAGGCATAATGAGTTGAAAGCAGTGCCATGAGAATCATGTGGAAGAACCCTGAGGCACTGAAACAGGAACCTCATGCCTGTCTCCATCACATAGCTAAGTACTAGCTCCTTGCTACATACCTTCAAATGAATTCAGAAAGCAGTGCACACTTGGGGGCCACAGCAGTGAGTCATGGCAAGAGTGAGGGTCTGTTCAGAGGAGCGAGAGAGCAGCAGCAGTGTGCTTAAAGAAGCCATCTATGTGCTTGCTAACTACTGACTACATTCGGTTTAATGGGGAATCATTCCATTCTGTGTAGATGGGATGGTTTAAAGGTTTCATGCTAGAAATTTTATTACATTAAATGTACAAAACCTGCTATCTTAATAGTGTACTGCAGCTGCAGGGTGTAGTAACTGGTCATCGGAGAATAGTAAAAAAAAAAACAAAACTTGAGGCAGTTCTAAAGCCAATGGATGGACGAGGACGTTCAGATGCAAACTTTATACTTATTTACTTTTCATTATTAAATTTGAAAATACTTGGTGATTAATGTAGAACCATTGTTTTTGTTAGCATAAATTAACTTGGAGGCGAGTTAGTCATGCACTTCTCCACTTTCCTGCTGTGTACATAAAATCACTGATGAATTACCAAGCTAATTAACTCACATGCTAACTTATCACAGATTGTTTCCTGATGACTGACAGCTTAATGGAAAGAATCGGAGGTGACGCCACCGTTCAGTCCCTGGTGCCTTGTTTCTTATTAACAAGTACGGAGGCAGTGAACTTTTCCGCTAATCAGTAGACTTGTAATTAGCTTGCTCACAGAACACACACTCTCAATTATGAAAGATGAGTTGAAAACGCCAGACAAACCTGAGGCATACATTTAGATTTACTCCTGGTTTCCTATTCTCTAAACTGTATCCACTTAAAAATCTATGAATGTGTTCTAGTCCTAGGAATAAAATATACAACCCTTCAGTAACACGTAAGCCTGAACTCTTAATCACAGATGTACCATTTTCTGTTTACTGCACCTCAGCTATATACTGTGTATATATACATATATATATATATATATATATATATGTAGGAGCTTTAACAACATGTTTATCAAATCACCCTAGAGCCCATTTTCCATCCCTGAGAACTGCTGGGATCTTTAGTTTACAGGACCCATCATTCATCTGAACGAGATTTGCTACACAGGTCCTGGTGTAAAAGGCTTGCGTTTGACTCATTTGGTCCTGGATCGTTCACGAGCTCAAGCTGGACCATTTAGATTTGGTCCGTAGCCAAGCAAATGCGTCAAAATGGATGTGGCCAGGCTCGGCTGTGTGATTTGTGGTGCGAAGGATGCAGCTGATTGAATTATAAGTGTGCCAAAATTAAATTTATAGCACCACAGCAATTTGCGTCGACACTGAAAAGCAAGTCCCTCTCAATGTACAGATGGTGTCACTTATGGGTGGGAGGAAGTTGTGGCAGAACTGTGGGGCTACACGCTTTATTCCAACAAGATGATGGTGGATAATGCTGAACATTTCAGGATTTTTGTCTACTTTGGGATGAGGAAATTAAACCTTCGCATGCAGTGATACGTTAAAATGTTATGTTGTGTATTATGAACAGCAAACAGAGTAGAAGGTCTCCAGACAACTATTTTACGAAAGAGTCTTTCTTTGTTGTTGTTTGTTGTTGTTGCTGTTTTTATTTCTGTCTCATTTATCGTTCTTCGTGCTTAGGTTTTATTACATCCAACTTGTTTATCGTTTGGTAAATTCTATTATTTCTACTCATCTGTCGTTTGGCGTGGGTAACATCTGTTCAGTGCATTTCCATGGAAAATGGAAAAAAAAAAAAACACCCTCCAAAATATGGGCTGGGCAACGTGACAAAAAAATATCACAATATTTCAAGACATTTCTACGATACGTGATATGTATCACAATGTATCGTTTCCTAACAGTTCTACCAGCACATCAGTAGAGCCGCATTTAAAAAACAAAACCTTTCCAAAACGGTTTGATGACACTCTTATTTAACGTGTGCAAAAATAAATGGAAGGAAGGAAATTGAACAGTTGTTGGAAAATAGTCAACTTTGGAATTGTAAGATTAACCTCACTTCATCACACCACTCCACTGTTGATTTTTTTTCCTAGAACAGCATGACACGGAATGTTTCATTCCTTACTTATTACCCCTAGACTTCCATTATGAAGGATCTTTGTTTGGTTGTACAGGAAATTAAAAATTGTTAATTAAAAACTCGAGTAATGGCTACAGATATGGTGAGGAGATATCGGGTCAAATAATAGTGGCGTATTCTTTAAATTGTAGTCCGATCTTAAGGGAGAAATTGAGAAGAAAAGCACAAAACTTCTGGTAATTTGATCTGACCTCGGCTCTTCTGGCTGTTCCGTTCTTTTGTGGGCAAAACTTCCTTGCTGCAAGAACATTATTAAAGATGTCCTTTAGAGAAATGACTTTTTCCCAGATCTGTGCTGTAGTGACGGAGTTCAAGGCTGCATGCAGAGAACAATTATTACAAGCTCCCATGGCAGCAGCTTTTGCTTTTCCATCACAATATGGCATCACACCCCACTGTTTCTCGGTGTTAAAGCAGAGGCAGACACTTTCAGATAACACTCTTGTTTTTGGGAAAAGCTACAAAACTTCTTTTCTTTTTTGCAAACAGTAACACTTGAGTCTGATATCAATATGTTTATGGTGATTCAGATTGCTGATATGACCGATTTGCATTAACGCTATAAAGTCAGCCTGGTGCTTGCACTTGGTGCTCCAGCGTCACCTTTTTTCCCCTCTGAATGCCACCGTCGCTGTACTCAGGCCTCCTGCGTCACACAATCAGTCTCTGTTCAAACCGGAGAGACACAGCCAAGTCAATCTGGCCATAATTCCGAGCTCTGTCACACAATTCCCAGAGACACTGAAGCCCTTATCAGATCAGCAGCCAAATCCTTCACAGTGCCTCCCATCCCGCAACGCAAAATATGTCTTCCTCGCCTCATCCTGTGCAGAATTTAACAAGGCTGTCAGCATGTTTACCAGCTTATTTACTCGCTCAACCTCTGCCAGCAAAGACCATATAACAACCGTTTGCAACGCTGGACAAATAGGTGGAGGCGTCTCAGTGATTCATTGTCGCAATATAGAGCGCAAACCCACAGAATAAAGTCATTCTGATGTTTCCTGAAACTACTTCCATGAGCAAATGACAGGGAAATGAACAATCAGTTTACTGCATGCATAGAAAAGAGGTGACAAACACACAAAGACTCAAAAGACTCACAGAGGAAAATGGAAAGATTTTGATAAAGAAAACTAACAAAGCAGACTGTAGATAAAGTGTATGATGGCCTCAAAGCACAATCCTGACAGAAAGCTTCAAGGAATCGTTTTAAGCGACTCCCATTATTGGACTTCACTCACAGATTTTAATAGTCTTTGCTGCATGGCTGGTATTGCTAGTTTTATTTGTGTTGCATGTCAATTTGGAGGCCATTTATCCCACACTGTAATCAGCCGAGATGTACTCTGAATGATTCAGATGGAGCGCCGATTGCACCGAGCAGCCCCTACATCTCCTGCTCCTCCGTTATTATTTTCTCCTGACTTATTTATGGACTAATCGGTCTGGGCTGGGATCAAATTACACAACCACAAATACACGGAGAGAGGATCCAGCGGGCAGTGCCGTCTAAGCTCGCAGATGGGGGCCGTAATAGCGTGGTGACAGGAAAACGAAAGGTGGTGTACCTGCTTACTTCAGAACGACTTTCCATAGAGAATGGGGATGAATTTTCATCATAACTGCACTTTCAAGGCACAAGTGTGTGTGCTAGTTCAAGAACATCAAGAGCAACTTGATCATTTAAATCATTTTATCAGAACAAGCTAGCTGACTGTATGGCAGATGAGATTAATCCGAAGGTGACGTTTTGCCTAAGAACGATTTGATTTAACACTTACGGAAGTCTCCGGTATCAGTATACAGTGCTTAAGTCTCCAGGACAGAGGAGTTTTACGCTTTACGGTTCCTAACTGACTTATTTCATAGATGTTCCATAAGATTAACTGTAACTATAAATGGATAAAAGTTTTTAAGATGTAATCGTTGGCAAATTGCTGCGGTATAAGTGGAATAAAACCGTTACAGCCATGGTAACAGTGACTCCTCTTCATCAAGCCCCCCTGTCACTGATTATTTTCTTATAACGGCACGATAGCGAGTGTTTCCTTCCTTACGTATAGAATTTCAGCTGTGGTAATAACTAAATGAACACAGTACTCTCGGAGGACATGATGTTTCCATGCTTCTATTCATTCCCACCATTACAAGGTTTGTTTGAAAAAGCTTTACACATTTACCAAATCCTAATGAAAGTTTAAAAAAAAACAAAAAAAAAACAGCCTTAGCAGGATGAATAGCTCTAGCTACGTGTCCGACAAATGCCTGCTTTAATTGTCAGCGGGGACACTGACATCATCTCATTGCTGGCATTTTCGGTGTGTGGGCTGAGGAACTGAAAAGGCGGAGAAGCAGTGCTGTCAACGCTGGCGCTTTTTTTCTGACACTTAAGCAGTTAACACGATCCCTTCAGGAACTCAGCAGCAATCAGAGAGCTGCAGAGGAAGATGCCAGGAAATCCAATCCAGCGCTGCCTCTCTGGCTACACTAAGGACATCAAGTTGTGATTGTGGATCACGGAGAGTGCCATGGGGTCTGCAGAGAGTGAAATCTTTATCAAAGTGTCTCGTTTCTGCACTTGCAAGGCCGCCGGCACGGTCGCACCACGGATAAAAGGCTCGGATGGAGGAAGTGGTTTCTGGAAGATGTGTCGGATCACACAAACAAGTCCTGCGTTTATGCTTCTCCAGCCACAATGCTCACATTGTGCTGTCAGCAGATGCTAAATAAACCCGGCCCTTTGTCTGTAACACAAGGATTTAAATACATCCCAGGAGGCTTGTGCAGACGCAGACCATTCAGTCAGGCGCACCTGATAGCTTTTCGCAATGCATCCGAGTGCCTGGGTTGCATGCAAGACTGTTTAAACAGTTACCACAATGGATCATGAACCATTAAAGGGACTCAGAACGCTTGCGACACTCTTAAATGTTTACGCCTTCAATGCACTGTCATGTTAAATGTATCACACTCAAATAAAATAAAAGAGTATAGAGTAGGGAGAGAACGAGGGACAGGACTAGTGGATGGATCTGACAGAACACGGCGAGAGATGAGCCGGAGAAATGCGCACGAGCTGCAAACACATCGTGACAGTGCATGCTAGGGAACGTCTTATTGCTGCGGATATCCATGGAGTCGACCAGGTCTCCTTTCCCACTCCGATTAAGCACGAGCTTAATTCTTTCCGTTTTTTTCATTACTAATAATAAAAATGAATATTCAGCATCATTGTCATCTTAATTTATCCAACACTTTATCCTGTAATCCAGAGTGTTCATGATAAAGCGCGTCAATGGAACAACGTGCAATCTTTAATGAACTGAGTATACGCTTGAGTAAATGTATCACAAGAACTAAAAAAAAAAATCCTTTAACAAGGCGAAAGACCAATGAAAAGTGCCATTAACAAACTATGTGTATTTTTATGTAAAGCTTTTTAATGGGCTCTCCAACATCTTGACTGAGAGAGTTCATTTAAATAGTCACAGACAAAGAGTCTGTGGCTTTTCCAGGTATAAAAAAAAAATTGTGAAATAAAAGGGGTTTTTTTTCTTTTTTTTTTTGTTACTTTGCTGAAATTACAAACAAAGCACTCTGCAAATGTTTTGCATCTTTATTTATTCACTGTTTTAAGGCAGAAGCTAGCAGATACGCAGTTTTCGACCAAACAAATACATTTAGAACGTATAATGTCTGTTCATTCAGCAACCCGAGAGCCGTGAATAGGAAAGTTCAAACGTGCGTGCTATGAGCTCGAGCTCACAGTGCTCATAACGCTAGAGAGCATCCGTAATGTTGTCTTGAACACTATTCCAGCATTTAGATGGTGAAAAATGTCTTGTACATGCTGCCTCCGCTGAGAAAAGTGTTGAAGATGGGTTAGAGTGGTTTAGGAGATCAGCAAGATATCACTTAAAGTTTCACAGAACAGCTGTAAGAGAATATCTGTCTCTGAAGAAATTAGATGTTTTTAAAGAAATATGCCAGGAATTGCCATACAATTAAAATGTGTTTGCTGTTTGTTATACTGCATCCAACTTACTTCGAAAGTCGTAACTCGTACTTACGTCATTATCAACTCTGTGTGTTCGAGCTACAAAGTGTGGAAAACAACACGGACGCCTCTATGTTTGTCTCCTGTTAGCAACAAGCTAGCCAGCTAACTGTGCTGCGTGATGTATATTTTCCTCCAAACAGTGAACTGTATAGTCAGTGTTATAGATTTAACAAGCGAATGTAGTTGTATGTTGATGATCTAAAGCAAATGCCTGTATATACTGTACAGTATAAGTCATCTAAAGGTGAGAAGTGCTGCTGTGTTTACTGTTGATCCTGTGAGCGGCCATTTTGATTTCACGTCACTTGCTGAACTCTGGGTTTAGGTGACTGTCCGAGCAGAGGGCGCGACTACGGTTTTTCCTAGTTCCTAGGACTGAAATTCCAAAGTATGACTCTAATGCAGCATTATTTCCTTGGTAAATACTGAATTACCAGCCAGAATGACTGGTTAACTAATAGTATAATAACTAATAGTATAAAATATGCTAAATGATAACGGAACATATTCCTATATTAATATAAAAAATCTTAATATTTAACACATCCTCATCAACTTCATCTCACTATTCCCTTTAGAGTAAATCCCTGTTGTCATCTTATGGGCCATTAGCTTAGCTGAAGCTATACGTTAGAGCCCTTCAGAGCCCATGGAATCAAGGCACTGCTAACTGATTCAGTTTTCTACAGCGACTAAATGCCAACTTCAGCTGCTGAGAAAGTGAACCATAACCAAGAAAACTTCAAAAGCATTGAAGAGTTGAAAAATATCACTTTTGCTATACTAAAGTTGTGTCCTCACTTTTATTGATTCTGCTAGCGAGCTAGCAAGCTAGTCAGCACACTAGCTAGAAGTTAGAAAGCTGGACTGATTCTGTGTAAAGCACAAAACAGACGTGACGAGCCGGAAGTGATCGCTGTGATTTAGGAATTCTGTGTTTCCAGTTTGTGAGGTGAATTTACCAAGAGCGTGTTATAAACTGCTTTGATACAGAGAGTAAATAATGGCAAAAACATTAACGTCTAAGTGCTAAAGGAAACAGGAAGTAGGTAGAAAACAGTAAAATGTCACTATTTCGTGTACTTTTTGATCACTTGGTCATATTTTTTTAATCCCAGAAGGAGACAGATTTGGATTTGAATTTGATTTTGCACCAAGATGACAACGTCAGTGCTAATGGATGGGCGAAACGAGGCTGTGAAAAGCCTGAAGGAGATGCTTGTCATGACCATGTGAGGAAAACGTACATTTGAAATATCGGAACAAAATTACATGATGAGACGGTTACATCAAAAATTGACTGTAAATTTAATTTCACAGGGAAGGCAAAAAAAAGGTGTGGGAGCCAATTAAGGTGTTTTTGCAAGATGGCTAGAGAGTCCTTGGGAAAGGAGCTTAATATACAACTGATTAGATTTATATTTGGATTGCATACTTAAAAAAAATAATATATATTCATTTCAGGCAAATGAATGTGCACGTACATAAACAGTTTCTGTAAAATCCAGCTCTCGTGCTCCTGCCCTGCACAAACACAACCCCGGTTTCCCGAGTGCAGCGCTCATTTGGGTGCCATCCCAAACACACTCCATCTCAAGACTCGAAAGAGGGAAATAAAACCTCTCCTGTTAGCCTGAACGTCTCTGCACATATACACTCGTAAAAGCTGTAATAAAAGCGCTCTCTGGAGATTTGATGTAGAGCTCCTGTGCAGCTGTGAACGGCAGCGGCATTAAAAGCTTTATTGCACGTGTCAGATTCAAATTAGCACTTTCTACTGTGTTCCAGCTTAATTGGGTTTGCTCAGCTGCATATCGTACACACTACACACTGAGCCCGGGGAAAAAAAACAAAAAAAAAACAATCAACAAATAGCACGCAAAGCGCCGCTGAGAGGAAAAGCAATTGCAGTTGTAGTTTAAAATAAGACGATTCGAATGAGAAAAAAAACAACAACAGCAGGATGTTTAGATCATCTTGACTTCTACGGTGACGAGAATAAACCCGGAAAGAAAGAAATCATTCAAATTAAATCAAATTCTAGAAACTTCTACTAGCGAGTTACACACTAGTAAGCATCACTGAGCATCTAAAAAATGTATACTTTAATACAGCAGATTATTTCACTTAGCAGAAAGGAACCATGAGGCACAATGCAAACAAACCTGAGGGGGTGTGTGTGTGTGTGTGTGTGTGTGTGTGTGTGTGTTACTCTGATACATACCACTTTACAACTGTTACAACT
The DNA here is from genome assembly GCA_037576675.1 of Pangasius sanitwongsei. Taxonomy (NCBI): domain Eukaryota; kingdom Metazoa; phylum Chordata; class Actinopteri; order Siluriformes; family Pangasiidae; genus Pangasius; species Pangasius sanitwongsei. The sequence goes on from CM075019.1 coordinate 2,198,613, forward strand.
GGATATCATCTGAAATCTGAAGATCGAACACAAATCTGAATCTGATATGGAGCAGATGCACATCTAAAGCTGATGAAAATCAGGATCTGGGTTTAGATTTGATTTGATTTTTTTTTTTTTTTTTTTTTTTTTTGCTGCAAAAGTTTTTTTTGTGACAAAAGTGTTTTGTTTTTCTACATCTCCATTTCGTTCGACGAAAGTGTCCGAGCGCTTAATGAGTGTCTGGATTTCTCTCGAATAAAATGCTTGTGTGTGTGTGTGTGTGTGTGTGTGTGTGTGCAGCCACTTGACTGTGTGCAGAACCTTTAAGCGTGAGAAAGCCTAGATGTGGATCTGATGTTACCTCCAAAAAAAAAAAACCAAAAAAAAAAACCCGCACATTTTACTTATCAGAAAGGAAAGTTATAAATAACTGCAAGCAAATCCGTTTGTGATTCTGATTCCTACCACTTTATAGCTGATATCAGATGAAATCTGGATCTCATTCATTTCCTCACTCATCTTGAGTATGCACTTTATCCTGATCGGGCGGATCCGGAGCCCATCCCGGGAACACTGGGCTCAAGGCGGGAGAATTCAATCCATGCTTTTACACACACACACACACACATAGGAGCAATTTAGCAAAGCCAAATCATCTATCTGGATGTTTTTGGGAGGTTGGAGGAAACCGGAGAACTTGAAGGAAGCTGACATGGAGAGAGCATGCACACACACAGCAACCCGAGCTTAGGCTCGAACCCGGGACTCTGGAGATACAGCACTGCTGTAGAAGCAAAATATGATTTAAGATAAATATGATCTAAATATGATATGGATCTGATGCATGATAAACTACATTTAGAGCCAAGATGTGGCTGAGCATGACGTATATTTGCTCTCACATGGATCTGAACCTGGACCTGATGGACATGTAAGCATGATGTGCATGAATGTGTGATATGAATATGAATATGAATATGGAGATGTTTCCTCCAGAAAAAAAAGCAAGCCCATGTCTAACAAACGTACGAATTCAAACCACTATTTGAATTCTGCACCATTCAGCCCTCACTGCAAACAAGCTCGAGAACTCTTTATCCTTTTCACGCCAAGGCACTTTTCCTTTGACACGGAGATGATGACGAGAAAAAAGCGCTCGCGGCGCAAAACACACCAAGCACAAACCCATCCGAAAACCAACAAAGAAAACCAAACAACACAAAACAACACAACAATCCCCACAAACACAAACTAGGGCCAGGGATTACATGCTGAATGAAGTGCTCGTGCACTTACCGAAACCTGAGAGGCACAGGGCAAGCAGGGGAATGCACGCGAATGGAGAGAACATCTCTTCTTCTGAAGATGAAGCGCGAGCAGACACGGACTCGCGAGCTCGGAGTTGAGTTTCCGCTTTCGGGCTGCTTTGTCACAAAAAAAAAAAGAAAATATATAAAAATTTAAAAAATAATAATAATAATAATAAAAACCTCCCGTATCACGTCTGCGTGTGTGTTCTCGTCTTCCAGTAGAAATCAAGCCTTTTTTTTTCTTTCTTTTTTTTCTTCGGAGGGCTCGTGGAGCTCGGGTGTGTTGTGCGGGTTTGCGAGTCACGCAGCCACGATGCGCCCCACGCGCTCCGTTACTCTCTCGCTGCCTCTGCTCGCGCGCTCCGACGAGCAAGACGGACGATGCACGTGCACAGCGGAGGAGAGGAGAGGAGAGGAGAGACGGGTCGCGCGCGCGCGCGCGTTGTGAAGGAGCGCTTAACTGAGGCGCACGCGGGGAGAGGTGGCGTTTAACGGACGCGCGCAGATGCAGCGCACGCGGGGGTTACACTGAAGTTGATGCGCTGGTCCTGAATGGAGTTGGGGCGCAGGAAGGAGAGTGCGCGTGCGCACGCTGCCAAAAAACCCTCTCAAAATGAGCAGTGATGCTTTAAATGCGTCAAATCCCGCCGTGCCACTAACGCATGCGCTAAAGCATGCACTAAAGCATGCAATGTTACAAATTTTAGCTGAAATTATCCGGGATAATTTACATTTATCTAGTTATCAAATTGTTCTAAAGTGTCATCTAGGATCTCTAGTGTTCCATCACCACCTTCATCCCCAGCTTCAACCTTTCCACCCTTTCACTCAGTTTGTTCCAAATAATTCCCGATTACTTGCTCCTGCTCATGCTGAAAACGGCTCTCCAGTTCACCTAAAAGAGCCGAGTCAAAGATTCGACTCAAAGAATCGACTCAATGAGCCGACTAATTCGTGAACGACACATTTTTAACTCGTTGCCAAAAAAAAAGGTGGCAAGGCGGTATGAAAGTTGTTCAGATAGTCTAGTGATCTTTATTATTTCTGCTCTGTCACTTTCTCCTCTGCTCCTTAACAGTAACTTTTATTTTATAAAGCCGGTGTGTATGTGCACGACTGGAACCCACGTGCCGCTACTTCACACCTGCTTTTACACCTGGAGAGAATTACTACATTACCCAACTCCAGAGTTTAGTAAATTGAACGGAAAATGCATTTTCATACATATGCATGATCCAGAGAAACTCATTCTATGTCTCCATGTATGTGCTTTTTTCCCCCATGGATGTGCTTGGCATCCTAATTGTGCCTGAAACATCTGGAGGTTCTACATTTAACAGGTATTCTACTGCATGACCATTGTTATGATATTGTTATGATATTAACAATGAGACATTTATTTAAAAATCCAGCCCAAAAAAAAAAAAGGTGTCAAAAATCCAATTAATTTATGAGAAACATTTCAGTGAAATGTAGAATATTGAATGTATGGACAAATCGAGCTGACAGGACCTTCGGTTTTAATTTCAAACAAAGATCAAGCAAAATATTGAAATATTTCTTTTAATAGTGCATGTGTTAAAGATTTGGTTCTTGGTATTTTATGATTCATTGCTGATTAAAGGAAACTGCTTTTAAAAGTATCATGTAAGGAATAAAACCGTTGTAGTGTGCTGTTATTGGAAAATAATCAACAGCAGGTCAGAGGTGTGATGAAGCGGAGTCACTCTTACCACCTAGAGGTTGATTAGTTTCCTATAACCGCATGTCCCGAAGTGTTATATTCCTCTTATACCACAGCAATTTGCCGACGATTACAAATTTTTCTTTATTAAAATTACAGTTACACTTTGTGGGTGTTGTGGAATTTCCACGAAACAAGTTATGACTCACGTTATAGCAGCTATAAACATTCGTCTCCTCAGCAGCCTCAGTTTTTTTCTCTCTCTTGAAGTTAATGAGAAAAAAAAAACGCAGCTTGTCGCGTCAGCAAGGAGCCGCAAAAAAGCGTAAAACTCTTCTGTCCTGAAAATGTCGGAAAACTCAGTTACAGCTTTACGTCTGACTGTTACAAAGCACTGACACTGGAGACTCCTTCCACAAATGTCAAATAAACATCGTCATTGTTTTTTTTTTTACGTGCTTCCGCGGTACAAGTCCCTGTGTACGTTGTCACTATAGAAACGATACTGTATTAGAACAAGCTCATTAATATAGACCTGTGATTGGCAGCTGCGCTACTGTCCGAGCTGCTGTTATAGAAAATGAGACAACACCTTCTGACCAATCAGGATGCAGAATGCAACAGCGCTGTGGTATAACTGTTTGATACGTATCATACTGTAATAATGTTTCATTTTGCATACTGCAACAAGCAGATTTCCAAGCACAAAGTTAAGTTGTGTAACTCGCTCTGCCACTGATTGAGAATGAAGACGGCGTTATAAAGAACTTTTCCATTTCTAAGGAGAGAGCCGGGCACTCGGATGACTCCAGATGACTTCTCAGCATTCATAAATATGTATTTTGCTCAGGCACAGTGCATGTGTGGAAGAATATCAGTCGAATTCCCTCTGACTAAAGAACCCTCCAGAGTCAGCTTTGTGTTGTGTTAAATCCTCACATTCGACGAACAGCAGAGTGGAGTCTGTGGAGATTTGAGCGCAAGCGAGCGAGAGGACGGGGTTAAAAACAGTGTGAAGCCGTTCAAATGCCAACGATGAAATCGTTTTCTGTTTGCAGATCAGCTAATTTATGCAAACGGTTCGCAGACTTTCACCTCTCGAAAAAGAAATGACAGTATTCTTTATGTGAGCTGGAATATCTCGAGGCGCAGTGAAGGTGTGTGGAAAAAAAAAAAGCAGTTCCTAAAAAAAAAACGAGGAGGATTATGGGTAACAGTGTCTACCCTGCTGTAAGAGTGTCCTCTTGATGAATAATTGGTCCCATTATGTACACTGTGGCCCAGAATCTCATCCCTACAGGGACAATGGTCATTAATACGGTAAAGAGAGAAAACAAACGCATTACACTATATAGAAACCACCGAATAGAATTAATAGTATTTTGAAATTAGTTTGCTGCATGATGCAATCACAGCCAAAAGAGAAACAAACAATAAGACATCTGTTTGTTTGTTTTTAAGTCAAATGCAATCTATTATAATCACAAATGATAAAAATCTGATCTGACTCCATCTTTAATTATTAAGGCATCTCACTCAGGTGATATTAAATATTGTATTACGCCTCTATAAGCGTCTCCAATATTAAATTCCTTTCATGTGAGAATAAAATTGAAAGTTTTCGCCCTCTCCTACGGTTGCACTTATACACTTATACGCAGTATCGATATTTTATGATTCGCCGTGCATTCAAGTCAAATATGAATTGTCCAAATTGTTTCTTGATGAACTCTGTTAGTGTGAAATCCTCACATGACATCGAAATGTATCAGATCGGAATTGTTATAATGCTGCTCATGCAAATGGAAAAGCTGAAAACGTTCTCGCACCTACTGACACCTCATAATGACTCAGTTATTATCAGTCAAATACATTTTACTGGCTTATATTAGGTATAAAACATGTAATTTTTTTTTATCCATTTATAGTTACATTAAATGTTGTGGAACGTCCACAAAACATGTTGGTTCCTGTCCTCATTTACGTTGTAGCAGCTGTAAACAGTTGTTCCCTCACCAGCCTCTTTTCTCTCACTCTCTCTCTCTCTCTCTCTCTCTCTCTCTCTTTTCTCGTCTCTGATTGGTCAGAAGGTCTTGATTCATTTTCTATAACAGCAGCGCCGTCAGTAGTGCAGCTTCAAGCCTAATACTAACTACTAGTACTAATACGTCATCGTTTCTATAGTAACAGTTCGTTCACAGGGACTTGCATAGGAAATGAAGAAGATATTTATTTAACATTTATGGAAGGAGTCTCCAGTGTGAGCACTTTCTAATAGTCAGTAAGTTTTCCGAGCATGTAACGTGACCAGCTGCAATTTATTTTTATTTATTTATTTTATTTTTTGTGAGAGCTTCTCTCATGGACGTCCCACAACATGAAAGGTATGTAACTATAAATGGATAAAACGTACAATGTGTCATTCTTTATAATTGTGTGTTTCATTCTTTGTGGGGTGAAAGGAATAAATCAGTTCAGGACATGCAGTTATATAAAACTAATCCACTTCAGGGTGGTAACAGAAATTCTTCATCGACTTCATCACACCACCCCGTTGCTGATGAGTTTCCTGTAAAAACGCAACACACACACAGTGTTTTAATCCATACTTCCCTCAATACAGCATGTAATATTCTCTCTGTGGTGTTGTTGTATCAGCGTCTTCTCTCTGCCTTACTCTGGAAAGCACAAACTTGAACAGATCGTTCCTGCGGGATGAGGATGATGCAGCCCTGAGTGACACTTCAATTAACCACCTATTCTCCCTCTCGCGAGCTTTGTAGGCACAAGGCAGGTCATTAAAATATCTTTAGACCGTGCAACATTTACCCAAGGCCAATGATTAAGAATCTGTGCACTGACGGCTGACCAAGGACTTCCAGCGCTCTCTGAAGAAATAAAGCGGTCTCAGTGTAATTGTGAAAGGCCAGACGATGCCGTGTGGTGGGGAACCATGCAGTGATGTATTGCCTGTAGTCTGTTTCAAAACAGATCATAAGTCCAAACTTGGATGATTCCTGTCTTTTTTAACTTCTTGGCACTGAGAGCTTTCTTTTTGTATTTCTGCTTTTTTGTTTTTTTGAAGCCCTTTCATGGCTCTCTAACAGACCTTCCGCTGTGTATTTGAGAAAGTTCCCTCGAGCTGGCATTATGGGCACTGCTCCCTCCTGGCACTCTGATGTCGGCTGCCTTTTCGTCGCAGCAGGGATCCCGTCAGCGCCTGACAATATAGATCAAGAGCGTTTTAGTTCCCTGATGTGCAGGTGATGCGATGTTTTGTCCCGATTCGAGGGTGAAAAATGAAACGTGGCATTTCCCGAACACTGAGAAACCTCTTTGTTCAGTCTCCCAACATTAAACTTTCTATAAATAATGTGAATAGCAGCATGTGCTGTGCGTCTGGAAGGGCAACATGCTAGAATGGGCAAATGTTTAGTCTCATTAGCTTAAGCAATGAAGTTCTGCAGTTGATGGATGTACATTATGGTGTGCTCAAAGCTTGTTTAACACAGTTTCACACAAGCAGGGGTCACAACAACATGGTGGTTCATCCATACTCACAAACCAGACAGAGCTGAGAACAAGAAACTACTTTGCCCTAATACTGAAATACACATTCATGCACGGCTTTGCAGCCACATGTAGATTTAATAAGCAACAAGCGAAAGGATCCACTAACCATTTATACCACAGCATTGTTGAATTCTCAATTCCGATTGGTCAGAAGGTGTTGATTGATTTTCTATAGCAGCAGCTCTCACATAGAATTCACAGATTTACTTTAAACAGCTTGTTCTTTATTGTTTCTATAGTAACAGCTTATTCACAGGGATTTACACAGCAGGCGTGCTACATATACGGATTGAAGAAAACACCTCTAATTTTCTGTAAGGGAATTTTATGGAAGGAGTCTCCAGTGTCAGTGCTTTGGAACAGTCCTAGGTAAAGCAGTTTTATGAAGGTCTTCCTTGGTAACGTGCCAAGTTGCATTTTCTTATTAGGTTTCTAATTATTTTCTTATTAAGAGAGGTGTGGTGAGGGAACGACTGTTTATAGCTGCTATAACACAAGTGAGAACAGGAAGTAACTTATTTTGCAGACATTCCGCAATGTTAAACGTAACATAGACAAAAAGCATGGTGTGTTGTTCTTGTTCTAATCTTTGTATAAAACCCCGTTGGAATAAAACTCTTCGGCGTGTGCTGTTATAAGAAAATAATCAACAACAGGGTGGTGCGATGATGTAGAGTTACTGCTCTACATGATTATTTTCCAGTAACAGCCTGAGACCGGGTGTTTTATTCCTTTTTTATATAACAGATATATGCCTACAGTAAGGCTAGACATGACAAGGACACAATATCTCAAGGGTATAAATGACTGTCACATGTACTTCAGTGTAGATTTGAGTGTAGAGCTGTACAGCCTGGTCAAGTGCTCTCTAGAGGTATTATAAGAAAGATGGCCCAAAGTGGACAGATGGACAATGGGGTGAAAAATGATTCAGTCAACTATTAGCAGGATAAAACAAAACAGACAACCTAAAGCCAAATACGAGCAATACAGGTGATACAAGCTGCTGTTTTCTTTTTCATTATCCGTAACACTTACATAACAATTCTCTCAGGGCTATAATTTTGCAAATCATCCCTGACAAAAACACCTTCCTCACTTTAACGTTTACACACTGAAATGAGTCATGAATGCTAATGAATCACAGTGTTACTTTTACCGAGACGTCAGTTAAATAAAAACACGGCGCTGCGTGGGTGCGCGTGCAATATTTTAACTGAGACAAAGCGTCGTCTTGTGATTTGAAGCCAAAATACTACAGAGATCTGTCTTTTGTAATGATGGTAGAAGATGGGGAGTCTAATAACGGTTAAAAGGGAAAATGATAGCAAATCTCAGTGTGGTGGAAAAACAAGGTAACTATGATCGTTTGTTTGTCTGTTTGTTTGGTTGTAGCTGCTATAGTGTGAGTGATAACCGGAACTAACTAGTCTCATGAACATTCTACCACATTAAATGTAACTCTGAATGGATAAACAATTACAATGTTTTGTTCTTTTATGAATAAAAAAATGTAAAGGTTGCCAGGTTGCGATGAAATCTGACGAGTGAAATAAAACCCTTCAGAATGTCCTGTTAAAGGGAAAGAAATTAATTTTATGGTGGTAACAGTAACTCCGCTTCATCACATCCGGTCGATTGTTGATTAGTTTCCTATAACAGCATGACTGGAAGTGGAAGTGGAATTTTTTCCTTACGTGAATGCAAATAGTGGCAATAGTGTTTTCAAGTTGTCCAAACTTGCTGAAATGTACGGGAGAAACAATTGGTGACTGGAAAACGATGCAATAATTTCCACCATTTTTCCCCATAATTTGGTCAGCTGCCAATTCCCACCCACCAGCCAGCTCTCCTATCACACGAAAGCTATGAACCAGGCAGGGCGAAGGCTCTAACGTGCTTTCTCCGAGACTCGTGAAGCCAGCCAACCGCTGCATCATTTCTCGGAGGAAATCTTCTGCATACCTGAGCTCACAGGCATACATGATTGGCTAGTGTCACTGCGATTGACAGGGGAGAGCGAGTATGCTCCACCTACCCAAACCGCTAAGCCAAATTCGCTGTCTTGGACTCTGGCTGTGGCATCGGCGGGATTTGAACTCGATGATAGCGCGAACTCGATGATAGCGCCACTCAGGAGCCCAATTCACTAAGCACTGTGAGTGCTTAGCAATTAATAATGCATAAATTAGTAAATAAAAATCCTAGCCACGGCTGAATGGAAGAGAGGTGCAATCCAACCAAAGTTAACCACTCGGTCCTCTCTCTCGTTCTTCTTTGTCTTTGTATGATGCCCCACGTGGCTCCTGACTCGAGTCTATTGCCCCAGTGTGAGTGTAAATTGTTCATTTCAGCAGTGTCAGCTTGGCGTAGTGCTCACACAGGCTTATTAGTTTGCTGCATCAAAAGCTTGATAATGGCCGTCCTGAAAATTAGGCTACTCTTGGCACGCGGTGCTCAGCAGATTACAGGCAAACCGAGTTCAGAACCGAGACTTTGCCTTTATTGTAGTTGTTTTAATAAAACAAAATACACAGGGCAGTTACATACACCAGATTTCTGAATCCAAGTTAACATTCATATGATAAGTAATGAGATGTTTAATGTCAGCTGAGATTAGAATAGTTTTTAATCTTCTCACATAAAAGGAAGTGCTGTTCGTGGAAAATAATCAGTGCCGGGATGGTGTGATGAAGCAGAGGCACTGTTTAGTTACTATAATCGCTGTGTTATAAATGTGTTTACAGATGGATGAAATAATGCGTTCTCATTTGGAGTTTTCAAAATACAAAACAATTTGATGTCAGAAACAAAGTGTTTTGTCTCCCTTTGAGCGTGCTCTACATTCTGACAATCTCAGCAACCATAAGTCACTTGTAATGCTGCAGATTTGCACTTAAAGAGAAAAAGTAATAAATGGTACATGAGCAGCTCTCCATCTCTCTTTCTCTCTGTCTCTGTCTCTCTCTCTCTCTTTCTTTCTTTTGCTAACTCTACAAGTCAATGATGTTCCTTGTCAGAGCAGACTGTGCCAACTTCCATACCTCTCAGCTCATGAGCTGTGGTGAGCGAGCCTTTATCTCCCACAAACACACATCCGATTGCATCCTGAGGGCTTTTATGGATAGGTATGTGGGTGTGTGTTGGTGGAGGGGCGCTTATTCGGAAGGTTTTATTTGCAAATGGCTCGTATGCCTCCTTCCTGGAAGATAGAGGCGACCGAATCGCTTTATTTCACGGAGCATTTTCTGTGATCGTGATCTAGCAAGCGCATTACATTCACTGCATTATTCTCATTAGTCCTGGCTGATTGTACGTCTCTGCTCGAGTCGTATCTCACTCCCGGTTTGCTGCGGTTATCGCGTTGGGGGGGTTTGCGCTTGGTGAGTGTAATGCGGGTGATGCAAACTTCCATCGCATTTATAACCACATGAGTAATGACAGTGTCATTTGAGCAAAGAGAATCAACTCAGCACCAGGCCGTTGTCAGATTACAGACATCTCTACACTATGACATCTCTTTCCTGCCAGGCTGTTCTTTCAAACCAGCTATTGGCTGCTTAAATGGTCGAATTCTCCACTGACCTTAGATTCAACTCATCTTCAGATGAATTAAAGGAAAACTCCACCCTATATATAATTTGTTGGTTGGTGCTGTATTGTCATTATTCCTGTGAGAAGTTAGTAGTGCAACTGCGCCACTCCAACATCAAAGTAGCGAAGTCCCAGAATGCAATGCAGCGCTATGACCCAGTTGCGCTGAGTCATGGCAGGGACTTGGCTTGGCTAGTTAGCAATCTAAGCAATGGTGATGTGATATTGAAGCTTTGGAAAGCTGACCTGTTTGAGCAGAGTGCACAGATGAAGAGGTAACAATGCTGGAAAGACCGAAGAACTAAAGTGCCGCTGCATCGCTCTGTTTAGGTAGAGATGAAGTCAGGGCTAAATCCTACTCAGAATTTCGTCACAGAATAAATCTTGGACATCACAGAGATCAGGTCTTAATTATAAAGATTAATACGCAAGTTGTTCAGGGTGGATTTTTTCCTTTAAAGCAGCTTTTCTGGATAGACTCCGTACTTCCTGGTATAAATCATCTTATTCTGTAATGGCGGTTTTCAAACAATGACAAATACGCAACCAGTCAGTTTGTTGACCTACAATAAAAAGGGGCTTCTCACATACTTCACATTAATTGGACCATTTTCAAGCCCACAATCGAGTGCATTTGTGATAAAGTACTTGCTAATTATGCTAAGTGGCCCAACCTTGAGCCATGCTCTTTGGCAATCAGAGCAGAATTATGTTGTTCAGCTAAATACCATGCACAAGCATAATCGAAATAAACTGCTTTTATACGGGAGGGCTCGATTTGTGAGGTCAGGCCAAGAGAAATTCTTTTTAACAAAAAAACATTTCCAAAGTTTGAAAATGGCACTTCCACACATACAGATCGATACAACTGCAAGGTTGTTATAATGACAGTCAGCAAATCGAATCAGCAAGCAGGGACGTTATCAGGCAGGAAATGGGTTATATTAATTGACTCGCTCTAATACGTCATTGTTTCTGTGGTAACAGGGAGTTGTATGGAGGACGCGCCACATAAACGCATTCAAAATCATGCGTAAGCATTAAAATGGTTAAAATGGGTAAGGTTTTCTGTAAGGAGATGATTATTTAAGCTTTATGGAAAGACGTAACTATAAATGGATTAAAAAAAATCTGTTAAAAACTGTAATCCTTGGCAATTTTCAGTGGTATAAGAGGAATAAAAGCTTTTCGGTGATTACTTTCCTGTAACAGCACTGTTTATTCCTTGCATAATAGACAGTTCAACATATTACTCAAAAGGTAATAATAGTGTATTTCACTTAATTCTTAAATTGTAGCACATGAATGAGTGAGTGAGCATGATTGGTTAACTTAGGTTGGTATTTATACCGAAGTGAACAGATAAATTAATTACCTCTGTCATTATTATATTGATTTACATGAAGTATTAAAAAAAATCTTTTACATTTGATCTCTTCCCTCTTCATAATCCGATTTCAAAGTCAAGGTGCCTTGCATATCAACATCATCTCTCAACATGACAAGCCGATAAATATACTTTGGATACTTGGACGCTTGTGCTGAGACGTAATCCCTGTATTGATTTTGTGGGTTTCCTGTAAGTCCTGCACGCCTTCTAATCATATGGTCAACAGAAATCTCAGCAGAGACGTTATGACACCATGGATCATTGACTCAGCATAATTCCCACTGTTGTATTTCCAGCTTCTAGCACTGAGCACATCCTGAATGAGCCTTGATCAAGCTCACGTCCGAGCTTATAGATTTAATTAAAGTTTGGATTAGTCGTAGTCAAAGTTTGGAATCTATTTTCTCCCCGTCTCTGAACAGCCAGGCTGTAAATGAGACATATTATCTGCAACAGCTCTACATCTTCTTCAGCTACTTGCCGAGTGCACTCATGCGGGAGAAACAGAGTTCCTTTCCTGAAGAACAGTGGGCGTCAGAGGGAACGATCATCTCCAGTTAGGTGCCAAGTTGGCCCCAATAATAATAAGAACCACCACATTTCCATTTCGATAAAAATACTTGTTTTATACTATGTGTTGATAAGTAAGGATGATGTGTCATGGTGTGCTGTTATAGGAGAATACAGTGGCTTGCATAAGGGGGGTTTTTACCCCCCTTTGTACATTTCTACATTTTGTAGTGTTACTACATGGAACTGAAATGGATTTAATTGGGATTATATGTCATGAATCTAAACAAAGTATCCCATTATAGTGAAGAGGGGGAGAAAAATCAATACAGTATCATGATTATTATTCATAATTCATCACTCTGAGAACCCTCCCTACAGTGACGCATGGTGGTGGTAGCATCATGTTGAGCATTACACTTGGCCTCTCGGTTGCCTCTCTGGCTCTTTTAGGTGGATTAATTGCATATCTCCATTCAGCTAGTTATGTGACTTCTGATGGCAACTGGTTGCATCAGATGGGGGGTGAATACTTATGCAAGCCACCACGCAAGTCTCTGTGAATGATCCGTTACTATAGAATCAGTAATGTATTACAACAGTTGTATTGATATAAACCTGTAATTCACAGCTGCACTACTGTCAGAGATGCTTTTGTAGAAAATTAATCAACACATTCTGGCCAATCAGAATTGAGAATTCAACAGCAACGTGGTATAGTCCATACATATTACAGATAAAATTCCCCCTTTTGCTTGTTTTCTTGTGCTTCCTAATCTTCTCCGTTTTCAGTGATATTGATTCTAATAGGTGTTGACTGAATTTTCCCAGATGTTGAACTTGGTTATGGATTTGTCCAGCTGTCCATCTGATTTGAATTATTTTTACAAACCTGAAAAAATAGAGCTCTGGATTTATACCCACCCATCTCCAGTTCTGTTCGAAACCAAAACAGGAAAGTGGCTAGAAATCCCGAGTCTGCTAAGAAAAGCTAACACTGGGTATCCTACGCCACCCGACTCCAGCAATCAAGACAGATGTTCCAGGGCGTCTAGCTGTGACCCTCCTCCAGGCACAAGGTCATCCGAGATTCCCTGAGGTCTGGATTGGGAAACATGATCCCTAACTCTTGCCTGAAAGACTTCATGTCTATTTTTTTTTTCCTGTCAGAGTTTTTGACAACATTGCCTTCCATTTTTCGAGGCTCCTTTAGCTGTGTCAGCTCTATCCTTCCTGAATACCAGCTCACCATGCCTTCTTTTCCCAGAAGTACATGAAAGTACTTAGAACCATTTGCATAGAAGGAAAAGAAAAACACCAAACTGATGCCTTGGTGACTCATGGAGTGTCCAGAGTGCTTATTAAAGACACACACACACAAAAAAAAATCTGATATAGCGGTAATGTAATATCCAGGCCAGGTGTGTGGTGGTGTGTACGACACCGCGAGCTCATCAGGAGCGTGTGTAATAAAGTCCTTCAGGACATCCTCCCAGCGTATCTTTTACCGAATCCCTCCATCACTCCTGACAGCCGCACTGTACCTCGCTGCCAACTCACCACGCTGAATATACCTGCACAAGGAAATAAACACGTTTTTCCTTCAGTGCGCGTTTGAGGAAAGAACACTATTTGCCATTTTGTGCACAGCTTTGACTTTCTCAGTACTGTCTGGAGTACAGTAGCTTTCAAGAATCTTTGAAAAAAGTATTTAATATTTAGAAGTGACGTAATATTCCGGGCCATTGTGAAATGATTTACTGCATTTCGTAATGATGTTGCATATTTCTTCTCAAGAAATATTCTCATAGAAAGAACACGAAGCTTAGAATGCAGAGACACTATGCCTGTTTTCCCTCCATTTCAAATGAATATGTTAATTAGCCAGTCTTCTGATTGGTGTACGGACTGAATAACACAACACATGATTGGTCAAAAGGTCTTACTTGAAAGCAGTGGGCACTGAATAATGAAGCAGAGTTACTGTTACCGGTCGGACGTTAATTATTCTCCAATAACAGCATGTTTAATTCCTTTTACACAACAGTGATCTGGCAATCGTTATTATTTTTATTCATACTTTTCATACATAATCAATAACATAACACTTTTCATACATAATCAATAACAGAAGCTGGTACAGGAACAACCATTCCTGTACCAGCTTCTGTTATTTTCTCAGTCCTGAAGATAACAAGACAAAAAAAAGCACCCTGTCATCTTACCAAGAAAGTCCTGAAGACTTTCCCTTGCCGCAAAACTGTTACAAAGCGCAGACACTGGAGACTCCTTCCAAAAATACTAGTGAATCAGTGTTTGTTTGGTGTTTGTTTATAATCTGAATGGAAAAAAAAAAAATCTTTTTTTTTTTAATACTCAACCGTGAAGCCACGAATGGATTTATCATGATTTTTCCCCCGTCCTAGTGCCAGATGTCTGTGATGAAGATACAATTTAATGTAAGTCTGAACGCGAAATCATTTCTAAATTATTAAGCAATAGGTCAGAAGTATGACTTTTAAAGCAGCTCTAAATACCACATTTAGATACCACTGAGGCCTCTGCTGAAGGTGCAGTCGCTGAAATAGAAGCACTACTCTTAAGAAACAGACTGAGAATAGAAACCTTTTAATGCTTCTTTCTCTCATAAGAAGAAATGACTGGAAGCTGTCAGTTTTCTACACTGGAGTTCCTATTTTATCAGAGAACATCAGCATATATTAATAATCTGGATTATAAATGTGGGCTTTTCGAAAGCTCTGAAAAGTCCAGCTCAGCAAGTTGATATTACTTCTGAGATTTGGAGCCTGAGCTCTGACATGCATCCTGAACCTAAAGATGTGTGTAGGCTGGGGCCGCGGCATCCTCCAGCAGCTCCCAGACAAGCGGAATCCATTTTCAGATGAACACAGAACAAAGAGTTGCAAACTGGGAATGAGATTGTCCACCCCCACGTCGAGATATAAAGCGCGCGTCCACCAACTTGTGGCAGCTAATGCTTCTCTCTGCATAAATTCCATTTACCTCCCGCACCACACAAACATCACGCAGAGCCTCGGGCGGTCAATGTACTACAACGAGGTCATGAACCATGGATGTTTTATTCACTTTGCTTTTTGAAAGAAACAAGACATTAAGTAAGGAATAAAACAACTGTCGGTGTGCTGCTGTAAAATAATCAGTGACAGGCTGGTGTGATGAAGCGTGGTTAATCTTGCCACCCTGAAGTTAATTATTTTCCTTTAACAGCACATTACAATTTTTAATTTAGTAAAGATTAAAGCAACACGTTATATACTTTTTAACTTTTAAGTTAGCTCCTGTTCTCACTTACATTATAGTAGCCATAAACATTCGTTCCCTCACTCTCTTTCTTTCTATTTTTTGAAATGAATAAGCCAAAAAAAAAAACCACATCTTGTCGTGTTACAGAGAAAATGTGAACTCTCCTGTCCTGAAGACGTTGGAAGGCGCTGACACTGGAGACTCCTTCGATAAATAGAAACGGAAAATGTCACCATATCAACAATGACACGTTTTTTAATCCGTTCATGTGAAACGTCCTCCACACAATGCTTTGTGAATGAGCTGTTACTGCAGAAACGATAACGTAGTACAACGAATGCATTGCGCGTAAAAGAATCAACACCTTCAGAATCAAGAATCAGGATCAAGCGTCCAGCAGCGCTGTGGTTGTTATGGTTCAGTGTGATGAAGGTGGACACTGGCTAGCTTCTCAGCCTTTGCAGCGTCTGAGCTCTCATTAGCACGTGTTGGACAGGCGCTGGCTTTAGTGCGTGCCTTTTTCTCCGTCCTGAGCTTACTGACAGACTCAAAGGGCAAACGTTGCGTCTAGCCAATCAGCACGTCTACCTCGGAGTGTCAGGAAATCAAAACCTTTCACTGAAGACGTTTCTTTAACATGATGTCCACTGCAGAGATATGTGATGTTTTCTGTCTGTGAAGACTCGAGGAAGAGGAAGAGGAAATGAATGCCAGCGTCTCATTCACATTCATGAGATTTAGATTAGATTTATGTGTCAGAAGCTCCACACTGGGCTGGGTGTAGAGCCAGGGTTGATAATGACACTCAGTTTGCCTGAGTTGTCAAAGCAGTGTATATTTAACCACAATTCGCCTTCAGGGTGTATGATTAGGTAAAGACATTGTGTGCGAATGAACTTGAGTCATCAGGCAAGTATACTGAACATACAAATCCACCATACAACACATTATCGTCTTTGGAAAAGCGTTAATGGTTCTTTGGTTGTCCCTCTGGGCCAAGATACAACAGAGTGTTCCCTTAATTCCCTTCAATTATCCAGTGAACCTTTAAAGAACTCTTGGAAAAGTGTAGGCTACAATTTATTGTGTTATTTGCGTCACACTGATTTTACATTTATAAATATGTATGTAAAGTCAAAGTCATTTTTAAAAAAATCATAACGTCAACACGAGCTCTGCGCATGCTTCAGATAAATCATTTAAAACGTGAATTAAAC
Organism: Pangasius sanitwongsei; assembly: GCA_037576675.1. Classification (NCBI taxonomy): domain Eukaryota; kingdom Metazoa; phylum Chordata; class Actinopteri; order Siluriformes; family Pangasiidae; genus Pangasius; species Pangasius sanitwongsei. The sequence goes on from CM075019.1 coordinate 2,215,158, forward strand.
CTACTGTATCTACCACACTTCAAATAAACAACAGTTTTTCCTGTCCTTGTCCGTTATACACCACCTTGAAACTGAATATAATAATAATATTATTTTTGCATTAACGTCAGAATCCATTTAACATCTCATGCTTAAAACATCCTTTTCCACGAGTCGTCCATTACAAGCTACTTCTTCTTTTTTTTTCTTTTTTTTTTTTTTAAAAAGGACTTTTTGTCATTTTTGTTTTACTTAACCCTGTCACATGAACACATTATTTGGAGCATTCCTCAAGGAACATGCATGATATCTGAATTTCCTGAAGATCACGAGAAGAAGAAAAGCATGGAGTCTAAGTTCGCTCTTTATTTTCAGTGATATTGCAATATTGACAGATGAGATCACGATTTTTAATGTACAATCCTTTTACCAAAATTATATTCGTCATTACATTTGTAATTAGGAATTATAAATTGGCAATTACTTAAAACATACATCAGGTATACTTCAGTAAATCATTAAACAGTCCTTGAAGTCTTTGTGCCAATAGCGTGGTTTTTTTTTTTGTTGTATTTGCTAATTCTATGCTTAAAAATCCTCTCGACACTGTTACATATTTAAGAGCAAAATTATTATTTAAATCAGCAAAGAAACCTTGTAAGCCCTTTGCAGGGCTTCTGTAAGTATTTATGTATTGAATCCATGCCTTTTATTTCCCCTTTATGTTCCTTTAGTTTGATTTTAGTTACGTAAACCCATTTATTCCTTCGGTAGACTTGTCTAGAGCAACTAACACACAAGTAAGTGCAAACAGTTCTTGAATATTCTGGACAGATTCATACCATTGAAGGATTAGTGACTAATTCTAAAGCTATATACAGTATATTAGGGATGTACCTGAATAGGAATACGTTATCTGGAAGGAACAGATAATGTGTTTTAGACATGTATATACACAGATGTGAATATGAGACACGATCTCGCCAGAATTGTTCGCAGGGCATCAGGTTGAGACTAGACGTGTGCATCAGGACTGAGATCCAACAAACACAACAAAAAACATTGCATGAGCAAGTTTACGCCACGCCCACTTCAGGTCTAAATCCAGATTCGGATATTTGGAGCACGGTAGATACAGAGAGTGCCATTGGGTTACGTCTGTACAGTCTACACAATGAAAAAATAATGCCGTATAAAGAATAATGATGCCTAGAATCCAGAGTTTCTGAATTTGGTGCTTGGAGCCAGTCGGAGTCACAAGAGGGAGTGTCAAGGGTTATTATGAACCAAGCAAGCACCAGCAAGGATATTTAACATGTGCGATCTTTTCATTCCAAGCTTTCATGGTGCACAAAAGAAAATGTGGCCTCTTACTCAGGCTACGTACAGTTAGAGTTGACTTCAATATATTGTATTTTGTACATCCTCAAATCACTGTGTGTGTGTGTGTGTGTGAACACTGTTGAGCTCAGGGATGTGCTAGCCCATCCCCAGACACTTCTAGCTCTGTAATTAGTGTCTCTCTCTCTTTCTCTCTCTCTCTCTCTCTCTCTCTCTTTCTTTTATGACAGATGGTTGGAATACAGAGAGCCCACTCAGGACCCCCTTTATGTCCTGAGGGATATAATGAACTGCTAATTAACTAATGGCCACGAATACACATTTGTTCATCACATCAGCACATCAGTAATAGATTCAAATAGGCCGAGGACCTTTAATCCGTTTTCAACAAGTGGGCAAGGAAGGCAAAGATGAGAGGTGTGAGGTGTTGACTATCCAAACTACAGAGTGCACCTCCATGCCTGATTTCGAAAGTAGTTATTACACTAATATTTCAATTAATATGCTTGTATTCATGCTCTGGTTCTAATTATTGTTTCTATAGTGTTAGATTACACAGGGACTTGTATAGCAGACGCTGCACACAATCGCATTATAAAAAAGGATTCTGTTTTAACAAAGAAAAATGAATAAACGTTAATATGTTGAAGCTCTCCGTGAGATGTTTATCGAACAATTATGGAAGGAGTCTCCAGTGTCAGGGCTTTGTAACAGTCAGAAATAAAGCTGCAACGTTGTCCGACATCTTCGGGACAGAAGATGGTATGCTTTGTGATTTCTTGGTAAAATTCCAAGCTATGTTTTTTTTTTGTTTGTTTGTTTGTCGTACTGCGATACGCTTTGCTCATGGTGTTTATATATGACCTTGCACATCATGCGCCTGAGCGTTTATTGGCAACCGAAGTCGCACACTGTCTCAGTCTTCTTCCGCTCGTCTGAAATATGGATTTGATCATGGAACGGAAAAAGCTCTTTGGCTCTTGATTGCATTCCTGTCACCCGCTGTGAGAAAACAGTTGCTTGATTACCGCTTGACAGATGTTCACATTTAATCACGAAAAAAAAAAAGGTCATGTCTGAATAACACTTAATTCCGAAAAAAAACAAAACAAAAAAAAACAACTCCACTGGTATAAACAGAGTGTTTGTGTTGTCTCTTGCACTTGCTAAGGTAGGCTTGTGGGTTTATTATGCTAATTGGTAGGACCTGTTGGTTTCAGGGCTGTCTTGCTGTAGCCTGTTGTATTCTATGCTGAATGGTAATTAATTGCTTTAGTTATGGTTTCCGGTTCAGAGATTTCAACATTACAGAAAAAAAAAAAAAAACAACAACAAAAAAAAAACAAAAAAAACCTAGCAGCAGAGAGAAAACCCAGAATTTCACTGCAAAAACTTTTATGCTTTTTTTGGTGGAGGAGACAACTAATTATATTTTATTTATTTTTTTATTTTCACCAAGCAACAGTAAGAAAACAGCGAGGCAAAACTCTGGTGTGACACAACATAAGAATAATAACACACAGCTCGTCCATTTTTTTACTGTCCAAACAGTCCCACTCACTTGGTTTCTATTGGCTCACATGAGCACTGGTTATAAATCCACAAAGCAAAAATAACCACCAAGCATGCGATATTTGCGCAATCAGAGACGAAGGGTGCATTTCAGAAGTAAAGACATAATCTTGTAATTCTCGCTCGCGCTGCAGCACGCGAACTTTTATAGTTCTAAGGTACACTGACAGCGTAATATGAAACCAAATTGATCACAGAATTATTAAGTCCACATTTAAGAGAGAAAGCATAAATACAACCTCTCACTGTGGTACTAAGGTGCAATGTCAAGAAAATTCAAAATCAAATAAAACCGCTGTATTATCTATAACTCGCAGAAACAAATGTAATACCTGCCCTTTGATCGTTTATACTGACTTGCAGTTTTGCTAAATCACACTCAGGGACCTATATTAATCACCACCAGATTAAACACCACCATGTATTTTGCATTTGAATTAAAAATGCTCCAAATTACTAATTCATTTAGTACTTTTTTTTATTTTTTTTATCTGTTTCTAGTTGCATTTTAATGTTGTGGAATGTCCATGAAAAAGAAGTTACTTATGTTCTAGCAGCGATACGCATTCCTTCACCAGCCTCGCGTTTTTTTCGCTGCTTGCCATGTTTCTGAGAACCAAAACAGACATCTCCTCTGTCCTGAAGACTTTGCCATGGTGGAAAAACTTACTGTTTCAAAGCCTTGACACTGGAGACTCCTTCCATAAATGAGAAATAAACGTCACCTGACGTTTGTAAGTGCATTCCTGTGGAACATGTCCCTGTGCATGAGCTGCTATAGAAACAATAACATATTAAAACATTGATATGAACCTGTGATTTGGAGCTGCACTACTGTCAGAGCTGCTGTTATAGCAACACCTTGTGACCAGTCAGAATCCATCATTCAACGGCTCTGTGGTATAAATATTATATCTAATTAAACTCAAAAGCCTTTCAGCATCAGATATCACCTTCAGGGTATCTCAGTTAAGATCTTAGCCGACCTCAAAGGCACGCTGCTGGCCGTAGATTAGTCCATTTTTGCAAAGTACGACTCACAGATTCACAGCTCTCTCTGCTCGTCCTCACACATCCCTGATGATTAGTCACCTTGATCCCCTTTTTGACTCATGTAGAACTTGCAGATTTTGTTAAGTCCGATGCTCCGCTAAAGTGGGTTTATGTTTCTGTCGCTCAGTGGGGTGAAGCTTTCAGTCGAGGCCTTCAGGAGGAATGTGGAGCAGTGCAGTGGCGTAGATCACAGCGGCCGACTCGCCTCTTCCTGCTGCAGGATTGTGAAGCGTGTAGGAGGAAGAAGCTCAGTCTGATTCATCTCAGCGACTGTCAGGTACTTTCTGAGCATCAGTTGTCTCAAAATAACACTGAAAACAAAGGAGTTAATCTGCTAAATATTTTCAATTTATACCGCAGCACTGTTCTGGATTCCGATTGGTCAGAAAGTGTTGATTAATTTTCTGTGAACTGTAATTTTCTGGGCTCTGTAAACTGTCTTTTCGAACTGACTTACTTAGCAATGCCTGTGTGAAATATCACACAGCTATTTTCAAACATGTCATTTTTCTACCTCTCATTATTTTTAGCTTCCTGTTTATATAATGCGATCCAGTTGGGAGGAAACCCCGAGGCAGGCATTTGGGCAAGAGCGTCCTCATGATGCATGATGTCGTCTTCTCTCTAGTGGAATGAAGCTTGTCAGGAAGCATCAGTGTGACTCACCTCACACACATCAACACTGAAATCTAGCTGTGCTCAAAGAACAAACCTTCAGCGCAGTGGCAAGTGTGCTTACTTTCTGGATCATTGCCTTATTTCTAAAGCCACCATGTAAAATTTATGCTCTCTAAAGTGTGTATTTTGTACAAATCCCCATACATTATGAAGAAAAGCTCCCTGTGATGCAAGCTAAATTTAAAGGCACTCCTATTTCTTTTTATACATCGGAAGTGGTTAAGGCAGCGCTGCCTAATTAGACACAGAGGAATATGACGGAGCGCGGCTGGTTCGGTCGAGAATGAGAGCGCTGCAGATGCCTCAGGGGTGATGGACCTGTTTTTGTGTGTCATTCTAGGGGAGATAAATGCCTCCTTTGTCCTCACATGGTGTCCAGGGTCCCTGATGAATGATCTCCTCTGCTCCCGCTGTACATCCATTCCTCATACCAGGATGAACCTGCTTCCAGGTAAACCCCAAGACAGACACAGTGAAATTCAGGCCATGGTGACACGGACAAGAGTTCCTGTTCGCTCCAGATTACTGGTCGATGCATTAATATCCGTTAAAATCGGTGTTAATTATAACCCAAGTCCCACTGGTCATTTTTTTTAAAGGGATAAACTGTCAACTCCTATTTACTGTCTTTAGCTGACCACTATGGCACGTATTCCAAGTCAGCGACTTACGCCATAAACATGCATGAATGTTTACACTGGGAAAGTTCCTCGTATTCAGACTTGGGTTAGGCGCGTGCTTATTTTCTCTTGATTTCCTCTATTCATTCACTATTCAGATGATTAAAATCAACTGTGTGCGCTCCACGCTCTACCGAGCCTGAAAAAAAAATCAGTGACAGAAAATGCAGTTTAAAGAAAGTAGTGTTTTTTTCTTTCCTTCTCTGTCAAATGTAATATGATGTAACATAAAAGCAAGAGAGACAATTTAAAAATCAAATGTGAAACAGTTTAATATGATGCTATACGATTGACAAAATGGCAAACACTGAAAGAAACATCAGCTTATAAAATAGCACTTGATCCAGCACATCATAGTATTTCACATTTGATTGCTCCTACAGGTAGCCATGGGCACAACTTACTGATACCACAAGATAAGAAATCTCGAAATGTGTGCAAGGGATATAATCTATTTTATTTCTTTCACAATTTATGTCACTGTTTTGAATTATCGAATGAATAAAATAATGTTTTTGTTTATATATTTAATATTAGCCTTGAATAGCTTTCCGTATTTTTGTGTGTGTGTGTGTGTGTGTGTTTACAGCCAATACAGAAATTTCAGCATGAAATATTTACATGGTACATCAAACTGTAAGACAGCAGCACTGGACTTAATAATGCTCTTCGCTTGAGCTGAAAAATGAGCTTACGTCAAAGGTCAGAATCATGTCTAATTGAGACACACCACAGTTTTACTTAAACTACGTAACTGAACTGCAAAATCTCTGAACAGTGTTTAAGCCTGTAGTTATGTCTGAGGTCGGAATGCCAATATATGCAATTTCACTACTAAATCTTCACTATGTACTCTAAATTCAACTCTGAATACAATCCTGAATGCATTAAATACAAGCGTGTGTGAGCGTGTGTGCTTGATTTATCTGTGACAGAATACGCCGAATGAACGACTCTTTTATGGTGGTACACCACAACTAGGCAGTTTTAAACCTCCTTGAACCGCAAAAGCATTGAAGCCTTCTGGTGCCATTATCTAATTACGCCGTTAAGTATGTTGTGTTACACAATAGCTTTGACTAGTCTATTAATAGCTGCAGCACAATCTGCAGTGTACGTGTTATCTCCCAAGACAGGCCTGGTATATTCAACACTCAATATCTGTCCATATGCTGGCATCTCTGATTACCCTTCCTGACTTGAGTTGGGGTTAACTCATCCTTCGCACGCCTTTGGATGTCCCTAGTCATTAACCTTCATGTAACCATTAGATATTGTGGGAGAAAATCTATAGAGCAGACTACAGATAGAGGATGGAGGGTGGAATGTTTTAGAGAGGTAAGGCCGTGCAATATAAGGTCAAGATTCGAAGCAGGGACCAGAACACAGGATGGCAACATCGAAGAAGGCAGATCCATAATCAAAAATGATAATGCAGGCACGAGTCAGAATACTGGAAACGTCAAGCGGGGAAAACCTGGCTTAGAGAAGCGAGAACAAGACTCTGCAATGAAACACAGAACAAGACAGGTGGTAGTGGTGCACTGGGTAGTGCTGCCGTCTCACGGGTCTAGTGTTCTGTCTGGGTTCCCTCCAGGTTGTCTGATTTCCCCCACCTTCCAAAACAGCTAGGTGCCAGTAGTTGGACTGGTGACTCTAAATTGCTCCTAGGTATGAATTAGTGTGTGTGATGCCCTGTGATGGATTGGCGTCCCATTCTGAGTGTATTCCCGCATCACGCCCAGCATACCCGGGATAGACTCCAGATTCACCAGAATGCTGACCAGGATAAAGTGCTTACTGGAAGATGAATTAAGGAATATCTGAAGATAGGGTTAAGATTTGATTCTTTTGTAGGTACCATCATTTTATTTTTAAATCCTTGGGACTACATCAGGATATTTGTATATTTTTCTAAGGTTGCTTTTTAACAGCGATGGGCCATGTTTTGTGTTTGGCAACTCCTCAGATGCCATCCTTCCCACCAACTGCTTATTACCGTCTGCCCTGTCTTCTTTTTTTTTTTTCTTTTATAAGGCGAAGGCTATAAGGGCTTCCATTAACAGAGAAAAGAGATATTGATCAGCGCCCATTATATTGCACCATAACGCTGCATTGAGCATTTCAAGTCCCTTAAAAAAGCTCGTCTGCTCTCTGTTTCAGGACACCGTCCATCTCAGCTCAGTTTGATGTGCAAACGCAGACGGATTAGTTCATTCCTCCCTGCCTGCGTTTCTATTACGAGCTCTCCTATATATTTGCTGTAAGATTAGTCTCAATCTCGCTGCTCTCCATGTTGTGCAGTCATTCTGATAGAAGAGCTGTGGGGGTCTAATCTCACACCTGTGTAAATCCTCACCGTAATATCTCCACTGCACCATCTTCACTCACCCCCAGCCCCGATGAGTTCAACCTTCATAATTTGAACCAGCTTCTCTGCGTAGCTAATACGAGATGTGTTGCTGAGCTGCAGTTGGCTTGTTAATATGAAAGTGCCTGAGTTTCCAAGCTAATTTTAGAGATGTCGTAGTGAATTTCATGGATATAGAAGGAAAAATACAGAAAGGTGACAAACTCTGGCTCCGTTACATTGTAGAGAACATTTATTTATTTTTGCTCTCATGGTTTGGCTTGACTTGGAAGCGCCACTTGCAGATCAATAGTTCTCGTGACTGGTCACATTCATCACTTGATGAAACATTTCTATCCTGATGGGTGTGGTTTCTTTCCAGGATGACCCCGCCCCCATCCTCAGGACTTGAGGGCTCACTGAATGGTTTGATGAGGATGACAGTGATGTAAATCATATGCTATGGCCTTCACACTCAACACATCTCAACCCAAATGGCAGATTTTGGGGTGATGTGTTAGACAGCGCTCTCTAACACCATCATCCGAACACCAATTGAGGGAAAATCTTTAGGAAGATTGGTGCTCATCGCTCCAGTACCGTTTCAGAGATGTGGAAAATCAGTGCCAAGGTGCACTTAAGCTGTGTTGGGGTTTGTGGTGACCCAAGATTCAGATAGTGGAAATTTGTGTACACTCCTGAGCTACAGTAATGTGTGCCACAGTTATCAGTATCTGCATTTTAACTCTGGATGAAACCCTGGCATCCTCCTCTTTGATCCACCATGAGGCGTTTATTTTAACAGTCATGTGGCTAATTCAGAGTGACATATTAAGGCCATGTTCACACGTTGCTGTGGAATAAAGAAGAAATATGAAAGAAAGAAAAGGGAATAAGGCACGTGCATCTTTACATGGTGACTGACATGTTTCTCAAGCATTTCGTCACACGAAACTATTTGTGACAGCATTTTCTGAAGATACGTCTGGAAAAAAAACCCAGCATTTGATGAAAAGTGACAAAAGCTAATATGCAGTTTTCCTGTTTGATTGAAAAATGATGAAATACAGATTGAGTTTCAATGGGGCTTGAAATGGCGCCGGTCAAGCCGTGCATACCTTATTTCACACGAGACGAATCGGCACACTTACAGGTACTGTGTACGGCTCAGTATTAGTATTCTCTACAGAGCGGAATCAAATTACCTGTTTGCACAAGCATACAATCATAGACACAACAACGGCTCAGAGAACACGGCTAATGAAAATAAAGATTCAGTCATGGAATTCCTCCAAATGAGTTCCAGTAAATTTTGTGTCAAAGCGTTTGCCATTTCCATCTCGGGAGAAAAAAAAGGAAATGTCATTTCTCAAGTGCAAAAGTGGAGTCTAGTCACTGATGCAGGGAAACGGACAAAAAAAATGGCAGTTGGTGTAAAGGAATTCTATTTGATATTTGTATAGCTGTAATATTTCTATAGTGCTCTGAATGTAAGTTTGCGTATAGTACACTGAGCGGAAGGGAAGACTCTTATGTGAGTGAGATCGCTGCTTCCGTCGTTGATATGTTGTTGGACGACTATGGCGGTTGTCTAATAAAAGGAGTTATTCGTTAGGTTTAAAACAGTTGTCTTTTGTGGAGTAACGGCGAGAAAGTGAGTCGACTCTGCATCGACTGAATCAAACGTGTTTTGGGTTGCGGCATTTTATTTGGAGATGTGAGCTGCAAACCTGAGCCAAAGGACCGAGCTGTAGTGCTGCAGAAATGCCATTTCTTCTGGAGATTTGGAATCAAGAAACAGAAAGAAAGTGAATCGACTCTGAATCGACTGAATCAGACATGGTTTGGGTTGCGGCATTTTATTTGGAGATGTGAGCTGCAAACCTGGGCCAAAGGACCGAGCTGTAGTGCTGCAGAAATGCAATTTGTTCTGGCTATTTTGAATCGACAAACAAAAAGAGACAATACACAGTGGATGTGATACACAAAAAGTTTATATAATCATTTATTCAGCACCGGCTCTGTGTTCGCCATGCTCACACGATTTTAGAGTTTTACAAGGATGTTTTCAGCTACACGTCCACAAGCCAATGTTTTTTTGTTTTTTTTTTTCTTTTTGGTTCATTTAGCTGTGTGCAGTGTGAAACCAAACCAAATCCTCTAGCAAACAAAGCAAAAGTACCAAAATCCTGCTCTGATTCAGACTCCACAAATGGACTAATCAGCTAATGAACAGCCTTTCCTGACTTGAAGTGGGAGTCTTAGAGCTGGAAAAAAACTAAAATATACAGACAGATGGGTCTTCAGGAGCTAAGCAATGATTATATACACACTGTGCTCCTGTCATGATGTCATCATGTGCCAAAATAAATAAATAAAAAAAAAAACCTCTCCATTTTTCTCGTAAGTTTATGAAGAATATCTCTCCAAATAAATCTCCAATGGAGACTCCAATTGCCCATTTGGACAAGGTCCTCTTTTTCATAGTGTGGTGAAAAAACTCCTAAAGAGCCTCCTTTAGCAGTGCATGCAGTCAAATCGAGGGTAATTAGAAGGAAACCTCTAAAAGTCATTTGTGGTGATGTTTGTCCCCTGTGGAGTCTGTTGCCAAGACCTCCTCCATCAGCAAGGAAGAGAAGTAATCCTTGCACCATCGCTGCGGCAGTTTTTAAATTGGGCAGTCTGTAGACATCCCTCAGGGTTGAAGATGAAACTGGGCTCGAATGCATGAATTAGACCCTCTGCAGTTTAATTAATCTGGCTTAGGAAGCACAAAAAAAAACACTTTATATGTCATTGGAAGCACCTAAAACCCTTGGTGATGTGCTCTTCCCCCTTTGAGGACATTAAGTTCCTGTTAAGAATTCATCAGGACATCTACACGCACAAAGCATTTTACCATCTATCCAACTATCTATCCTGAGCTTTACTGTCCTTTGTGCTGTTTATATTTGGCTTTAGCTTATCCTCGTCTAGCCTGTTAGCCTGCTTATCCGCTGTTGTTTGTTAATATCGTCTCCTGAGATCAGCACAGTCTACAGTCTAAGTCTGTAACTTGTTTGTCCATGATTTTGACTCTATGCTCGAATTTTGCATCGACTGCAAACATTTTAAACAAGTCAGCTATTTCATTTGAAATGCGCTGGGGGGGAAAAATAAAGAGGAATTACACAGGAATGTGAAAAGTGTGCGTCATATGGCGGAACAGCAACCGGCCAAAGCAAGCTTCAAAAAACATCAAGAAGCGAAAAAAAAAAAAAAAAAAAAGGATCACAACTTTGTTGTGAATTTATTTATTTAATTTTCACATTTATAGTTATTTATTTTCACATTTATATATATTTTTTACATTTCTGTTTATGTATAAATTTGACTTATTCTATAAGGCTTACTTGTGTTTTTCTTTTCTTGCAGAATATAGTGTAGCATCTTCAGCTCTCAGAAAGCATCTAGCACCCGATTAAACGTAAATGTACAACAAACCCTTGTCGTGGCACGGGTGGATTCTGTGATTAAGAGGCTGTCCTTGAGTTTGTTGCTACAACACATCAATAAAATGCCTGGCTAACAGGCGTCTTCTTGCCTTCCCTCCACCGCTGACTCGTGCCCTGTAGTCTTCTCCTGTCTATCAAATGTACACAAGCGTATCACAAGAAACAAAGGGCTGGCATGAAGAAAACAGAAGCAACATTTCAACATTTCTTAACGTGCAGCATTTAACTGACTCATTGATTATATGTAAAATGATCAGAGTCACTGGGAGTAAAATAAGAACCACAGGAACAGGTGATAAGCGCACAAACAAGCCTTTTTATTACAACTTTTAAATGGCGCTGTTTAGGAATGCATCGATACTGATCCAATAGCGGTGATATCTGAAGTGATCAAACATCTGATGGTGTTTAAACAGTGTGTTTACATGGTTATGTGCTTTGGCCCGTTTCCTGACACATTCTTAAAAAGAATTAAGAGGAGTTAAACCAAGTAGCGCAGAGGCATATTTTTTCTTGCCAAACATCATAACACACTCAAGTAGAAGGAGAAGTTTTGAAAAAAAGTTGAAATTTGTGAAGTAAATCCGCCAATGAGCCACCAAGATGAAATCAGACTTTCGAAATGCTAAAGTACAGTGTCAGAATGACAATTTTCAATGAAAGCCTGTTTATCTTGTTACTATGACGATGAATTTCTCTGTAGCTACTCGATTACAGGATTAGTAGTAGAGTATAGCTGTCAAATCAAAAGCCATGCAACTTATTTAAACAAATATATATTTACTGTACATGTATTAAGCATGTAATTGTGGAGCATGATGCTCTATAACACACTGCAGTAATGCATGTAAGAATAACTGAGTAGTGAAATCATTAGAAATTGCAGTAAAATACAGTAACTGACAATCACATTTCATTTCATCAACTTTGGATGCCTACATGCCTCTCCTCACATGCAGCATCCATTGCTTCCGACACTGACATGTTGCAGTAAGGCCGATGGTCATAACTTTTCCAGCTCCAGGCAGAGATTCCTCAGATTCCCCTATGGGGTTGAGGAAAGGGGATTGGGATGGGAGGAACTCCATCAAAACTCCATCATGTGTGTGTGACAAGCCATTCCCTGATTAGGTTTGCACGGTGAAAGCTAACATTGTCTCAGCTCCTTATCATTCTCAAACTGCAAATCCAGCTCATTAATGTTTTTTCATTATATGTATTTTCCTGCTGCGCTACTATTTTGTACTGTATGTAAAGATTGAGACAATCAGCACAATGATCAATGTGTGCGTGAGAGCACTCAAATTCAATAGAAATGCATCGGTATCAGTTTCGAGCATCAGGAATTACACAATGCATCACTGTAACAGCTTACAACTGTACTTAGTACTGTGCTGAAAAAGAAAGTGCCGAAACATCTGAAATCTGCGTGAGCACAATAAGGAATGTGTATCATGCTGAGAAAACTGTGCACCAGAATGGACATGTCTCACACACACACACACACACAAAAAAAAGTATTTGCAAGCGTAGAGAGAAACCATCACACGTGAGAGAAAGAGAAAGAGAAAGTTCACTTCTGCGAGCACTGAGCACTGAGATGTGCGCTCACAACGGTCTACAAGAGTCAAGGTGAAATTCATGGTGCTCATTTTAATAGCCGCGCTTGCTGATACTGCTCTGGTCAACCGTCCACGCACTCTCTGTTAAAGATACTGTTTAAATTAGAAACGTAAAAAACAACAACAACAACAAAACATTAGGAGTTCATTGCTAGCAGCACACAAACATAAAGAGAGCTAAATAACATGAATGATGTCCCGGAATGCTTAACACTATTAAATACTCAGTATCCGTGAGCACCAAAAAAAACCCTATACTCGTACTCCTACTTGGCTTGGTAACTACAGCGCACAGTTTCAAGTTTCTCCGAATTTCATTCCAAGAGAAGATGCATAGGGATTTATGAAGAAGCAGCGACATCCCGTCATTAGTGTTGTAATTGTGACGGCCAGGTGCAAACAGCATGTAACCCGGTTCGTCACTCTCAGTCCAGCATTCTCCAGTGACTCGTATCTCAGACGTGGAGGCTGACTGAGAGGACTTCATTCATTGCTTTAATAACAATAATATGCTTGTATAGTGTTTTCAGCACTCCAAATATGCATCTATTGTGTAAAAAAAAAAAAAGGCATTGCACAAACACACGAGAGCCAATTCTAGCTATAAGTGGTATAATGAGTCACCAGGAGGCTCCTTAAGAAAGAAGTTAAGTGGATTTATTCTTGAGTGTGGCCATGACAGTGGTACATTTCACATTTATGTTTTAATTGTGTACTATCCCAAGGACTATTCTGGAGAATATTCTGCAAACTGTCAAATATTTGACAATAGCAAGTGGGTTTCAGTGAGAATGCAGGGGAAGCGGGGATGACGGTGGCCTGCTTTCCCCCTAAAGCCCTCAAGCCTCAGTGCAAAACACACATGAATAAATCAAATCGCTCAAAAATAGGACATGCCGAGAAGATTGATGTCAAGTTTCTGAGTCTTGAATCAAGCTTCTTCTATTTTGGCTGTGCACAAATATCTGCATAATTTCCTCTCCCCTTATTTGATTTTTTTTTTTTTTGGGGTGGGAGGGGTGGGGAGGTTTATGGTAGGTTTACTTTTTGATATAAAGCATATATAAAGAGGTATTTCTTCTAGACTGGGTTCGGATTCTTAATTATTAAAAATGCTGGGAGTTTTCATAATGCTCTGGGCTACTTAGAGATCATATCTCTGTCATAACCCGAATATTTTCATAAAACGCTATAAAGCTGCACAGGATAATAGGCCGTTCTTAATCGGGCCAAAAATCCACAAATAGGGAAAACAATCAGCAGTCGAAACTCGATAAAATAACGAGCAATGGAAAAACCAAACACGGGGTATAAAGTCTCAGAGCTGCAGTCATAAAGAAGGCAAGACTTCGCAATGAGATGCTGAAAAGCAGCCTGTAAGTAAGGAAGTAATGTGAATCCAATTTCTTTACAGAAATCCGGATATAAAATAAAAATTTCAATTTACATTTATCCATTTTATCCTTTTACGAATCACATTCTGGTGATGGGGACGTCTGATGGATTTGTCAGAAGGTGTTGATTCATTTTCTGCAAATCCGCAAATCACAGGTTTATATTAATGCGAACATTCTAATATGTTACTGTTTCTATAGAAACGGCTTATTCACAGGGACTTGTGTGCTGGACGCTCCACATAAACGGATCTTTAAAAAGCAAGTTGATATGTCGAGGAGGTGTTTATTTCACATTTACGGAAGGAGTCTCCAGTGTCGGTGCTTTGTAGAAGTCATAGGTAAAGCACCAACTTGAAGTTCTCCAAGGTCAGAGGAGTTTGCACTTTGCAGTTTATCTTCAAGATGAACTTCAAGAAAGAGAAAAAAAGCATTTGTTCATTTTGTAGATTCCTTTGTGAACACTGATTTATACATTTCGAAGTCCAAATATACAGCGCTGTTAACGGGATTATAGCAGTTTTCCAGCAGCTAGGCAGAAAATGTGAGAGTTGCAAAAAAAATACCAGCACTCGATCCGTACAAACGATCAAACACACACGCGAACTTACAGAGACACAGACATGTGGGATTATGTGCTGTGAATTTGTCTTTACTCTCCCAGACTGCATGTTCTGCTGGATGATGAGGCTTGTAGGGATTAGCTTCTGAAATAACTTTGGAATCAGATATTGGCAGGAAACAAAAGAGGAAATGTTTCCAAAAAAGAGTTTCACAGAGCAGCATTGTTGAAAAGTTCGATCCAGCTGAGTGCAATATGTCGTGTGAGGTAAGCAGTAATTTTGAGTTTTTCACTGATGTGGAACTGTTTCAAGGCCCACATATTGTCTGTGCTGTCTCTATTGTTGGATTTAATTGGTTCTGTGCTCCCACGCCAATGGTCCCTTTTTTGTTCCCTCCTCAGGTATTCTGCACTATTCTCACATTGCCTCAGTGTGTGTGTGTGTGTGTGTGTGTGAGAGAGTGTTAGACACCCACAGTGCTAGTTTTGTCTGAATAACAAGGCATTTTCCCCATTTGAACAGAGCTCCTCTGCCTTAGAGAGCAAAGAGCAAGACAGCATGCTTTGTAGCGGGATTGTCAGCGCATTGTTTCTCCGTCGTCATGCATCATCGGAAGTTCCTCGAGCCGACATACAATTTTTACGTGAAACAATCGGTTAAAAATAGGCTCAGAGCTCATTTTCCCAGCTGCCAGCTCCACTGAGATTTCTGTGAACAATTATTGAACTAAGAAAAAAGGTAACATTTTAGAATAACAATACATGAGTTATCATTCACTAATTCCTGAGATAATACTTACTTAGATATGAACTAATGATGAGTTAAGGCGTGTACTAATCATGAACTAATGAAGAGCTAACCTTAACTACGACGTGAGTCATTCATGCCTGAATAACGACCAACTTCAGTACATGTTAGTCTAGGTATGTTAGTTAATGTATTAATTAACACATCCGGGCAAACTAAATCAAACGTGCGCTATAAAAAAGAATATGAATTGCGTGTGCATTATTTCCAATTGTTTATATAATTTGCCATATACAGCTGTGTACACAAACATCATTGGATAGGTGCTGGATTACTTTCATAGTTTACGTTGATCTTCCTATTAATTTCACTGCAATGCCCCGGGCCTTAGCCCCCCAGAGCACATCCTAGTACTACAGTGGGATTTGAAGAGAAACGGATGGAGAACGATGCAAAACGAGTTGAGATGAAATTATTGGTGTTTATTATGAGTCCACCTTTCTATGTTCGATAAGGAGGATCATTGTAAATTATTAGCGCCATACAGTGATGCTTGTGTACGCAGCTGCATATGGCAAATGATATAAACAATTTGAAATGATGCATGTTTAATTCATATGCTTTCTTACAGAACATGTTTGGCTTAGTTTACCACACATAACCCCTATGTGTTAATTAATACATTAACTAAACATATACTGACATGTACTTAAGGTGGTCGTTATTCATGCACGAATTCAGAAAGCTCACGTCGTACTTAAGGTTAGCTCTTCATTAGTTCATATTTATGTAAATATTAGTTCAGGTATTAGTGCGTGATTATTCATAGCATTTCACCCGGATGATAGCATCATGTAAAGCAACTATTTTGAATAACAGTATTCAGCGTTACGCTTATTCACTATGAAACGATGGTGAAGGCAAAGTCATGGTGTGAACAACAAGCAGTCTGAGATCTCATCAGTGCTAAAATTTCCAGAAGGAGAACTCAGTCTCCTTTGGAGTCCACTTGTATTGAGAACACCAAAAGCCCTGAAGCCATTTGCAGCTAGTTCCCTTTCGGGTTCACTTTAACAGGACGGAGTATGGCTTATTTAAAAAGAACTGTATGTGAAAGCACCCTAAATGCTTCATGTTTAAAAATCATCTGAGAAACCGAATGGACCGTGTGTAAAATCAGGGGAAAATAAATCAATCATATGTGAAAAAAATCTCTTGTGGAAAATGTGTTTGACAACATATAAAGTGTCAAATAAAAAAAAAAACAACACTTTTTGAAAATTTCACATGCGGCTATTGACGTTTAAAGTGAATGCGAGTTTTCTGTAATGGATAACGCAGGAGTTCTTTCAATCGAACCTGCGAATCAGAGTGTGTAAGCAGGTGATTATGTGATATTTTAGAGGAAGGCTGTGTGTTTATGCTACATTTTCAAATTCATATAAAGGAAAGGCACTAGCGGGTGTGCTGTAAATGCCACTGTGCCTCCAAACGGTTTCTCTCAAACCTTCCATTTTTTTTCCCCCAAAGCGCTGCCGTCTTCAATATGTATTAGAAAAGAAGATAGAGTTTTATTCTTTGCATTGACTTTTCCAGCTCCCCGTAGCCGCCTCCTGTCTTTAATTATTAATTTCGGAGAATGTGTTATTGTATTCGTTCAGAGGACTCGGCTTTTTCCTCACCTCTGTGGAAATTGAATCCCGTCACCGTTGGCAGTGAGGCAGACGGCTCAGCTCCTAATGGATCGAGTGCATATTGAACACTTCAGGCCCTCCTTGAGGTCGGTGCAGCTTAGCGGAGGAATTAGACGAGAGAACTGAAAGTGGAGAGGAGGAAAAACCATCAGGATGAAAGAGCTTATCTGCCATTGGCTCGTTAGATGTACAGAAAGACGGGGATTTCTAGACTAATTGATTCAATATGGTGAAATATCTGCCATGAAACTGGTCTGACATGGTCATGGTCTGAATATATTTATAGATTATGCTAAAATATTGATATGTCTGTTTGGAATAATGTATTCTTGTACAGTATTGACTTAAAAAAGTTGTGATATGCTTCATGGTCTATACTGCAACTTGTGTAAGGGATAAAACACTTCGGAATGTCTTTAAACATGATGTTAGTAAGATTTGAAAAAAAAAAAACAAACGCTCCTTATCATGTTACTGAGAAACACAAGAACTTTAAACTCCGATGTCCGTAAAACGTAAAGTTACAGCTTTACCTCCGAGTGTTACAAAGCGCTGACACTGGAGACTCCTTCCATGAACATCAAACATACGTTTCCTTTCTACACGACTGCAGTTAATGTATTAGAGCGAGTGCATTAATTTAAACCCGTAATTTGCAGCCACACTACTGTTAGAGCAATTTTCTACTCTATGCATTTCTTTTAGTTTGTGAGTGTAGCCAAGCCTCTAACTTATATACAGTATCTGTGTATCACGAGTGCATTTTTAAAGCCAGCGTGTGTTCTCCAAGCACTCCAACCCAACAGAATAAAACACTCAGGACCTTTTTAGACCCTGAGTAAGTGTGTATTGGGCACCGCATGACGGCTTCTAATGAGAGCAGCGGTGATCCAAGAGGACAAACAGGTTCACTGGAGGGCTCTGAACATGGCTAGGGTAAACTGTTTCAGAGTGTGTTTTGAGTCCAGGCATACAAAAGAGACAAAACACAGCAGGGAGGATGATGGAAATGGGTGAAAAAGATATTGCACTCCTGGAAGAGAGGCTAAAGTTGGTTTTCCAGCAGCAGCTTAGCCTAGCAAAGTCGTTTAATTGTGTCCTGGAGTTAAACAAGGAGCCATTTTTAGTGTGTAGTGTTGGCAACCTGTCACTCACAATTCATAGGAATTCTTATCACCGAGAAAGCTTTGATAAAGATCTTTTTTTTTTTTCTTCATATATGCTAGCCAGTGGTGGTCATGAACCATTTCACCAGTTCATCTGTTAGAGGCGACAGTTGTATTTAACCTTCTGGTCTGTAAAATTATATAGAATTTTTTTATTTTTCAAAAAAAAATCAATCGTCATGCTACTGTCTTGATGTATTTTCTGATCTAGTTAGCTAGCTAATGTTATACACGTGATGATTTGAATAACGTTTCTCGTTAGAATTAGGCAAATAAAGTGGTACGCTGCGATAAACAGGGTCGGTTGAAGATGTTTTGCTCGTCTTTATTTCTTCTTTGCCGTTATTGCTGTCTTGATGTTTTGCTCGTTATTTTGTTTGGCTAAGCGAAAAAAAAAATGGCTTCTGTTTGTCACAGGAGACACGGACCACCGGCTTAAGGGGTCTGGCTAGAAAGGTAGATTTATTTTTTCTATTGAGTGCCACTTTGCCACTGTATTATCTCAAAAAGTAATCGGGCGATATACGTACGTAATAATGATTTCCGAAACGACTCGTTCTAAATTTGGGCGGCCGAAGGGAACCCTCCCCAGAACTGCCTGTGGTGCTAGCCTGCTGGAGTGTGTTGGTGTTGGAGATAGTTATGGTTGGTAGGGATTTCTAGTATGAATATGTTAGCATGGCTAAGCCCTAGCTGTCTTTCAAATATATATATATATATATATATATATAAACATCAGTAGAAGGGTTCATTTTTTGGCACCACAACAGATTATTTACAGTTAACAAATCTTTTAAGGTGGATTATTTTGGATTTTTGTGGAACCTTTCAGCTCCTTACCAGATCTGCAAGGTAAAAACCTACAGATAGGAGACTAGACTCGCGCATTAACTGTGTTCGAATGTCATTTTTACTGTAATATAGAAAGGCTTTTAGCAGCTCAGCCTCTTAAAACCATTACACCACAGACTGACTGCTACAAATAACAAGGATATGGGATGATGTATGTCTGGCTATTGAGGCTCAGTACTTCTTTTCAGTCTCACACTGGGAAAAAAAAAATCTCATAAGAAGCAGAACACGAGGAAGAAAAAAGCCTTCTCTAGCAATAGTGCTTAAGCATTATCGGCAGAATGAACACATTAAAAAACAGAGATTTAAGCAGTGTTCACGACATGGTGTGTTTTGTTGTTGTTCTTTTATATCCCTAATGTGTGGTCACGTTGTTAACACAGTCATTTCAGTCTGAGACAAATCTCGCTTTATACGCAGGGCGTGTTGGAGCCATCATGAAAGGTTTATATCTGCTGTAATGATGGTTGTAGTTCATTGTGTGGGGAAAAATATTAAAGTGGCTAATGATGTGGAGCTGTTGCTTGCTTTTATTTCCACGCAGTCATTCAAGCACACCCTATTAACTTGATGAATTGCTCTAATGAATAGAGATTGCTTGACATGGCTGCTTTTTTTTTTTTTAACGCTTCCAGGTGTGTGGTGAATATTGAACTGTTTATTTCCTAAAATTCCTGAAAGAATTTCAAGCCACCACATTAGGGAAGATTTAAACCTTTCTGGACTCCCTTTTCTCCTTCCCCGTGACTTAATTGTGATTATACCACAGCTTTTCTTAATTCTCGACTCTGACTGGTCAGAAGATTGATTATTGATTATCATGAATTCTCCTGTCACAGCATGCAGCTGTTGCTCTGGCATGATGTGCGCTGTCTCGTTTCGATTCTCCCTTCATGCGCTTGTTTGTCCTTGTTTGGTGCATTTCCTGATTGTGTCCAGGTGTTCTTTATATAACCTGTTGCGTTCTAGTCTCGTTGCGAGGTCTCGTCAGTGTTATCGTGCATTACTAAACCTTGTTTCTAGCCTTGTTTTCCTGTAGCTTCGGGTTTTCCATATTTTCTATACATGCATCCTGCCTCTCAGCGTTTGTTACATTGATCCATTTTCTCTAACATCAGCTCTAACAGTAGTGCAGCTGCAAAATCATAAGTTTCTATTAATGCACTCGTTCTAATATGCTATCTAATATGTTAACTAATTTATTCTACTGGAGTTCTACTGGAAGCAAATTAGAGAAACTCATGTCAGGAGTCTCCATGCCAGAGGTTAGTGCCAATACAAGGACAACGCTGCCAGGAACTCCATTACTGCTCTCGCCAGGAACACAATGTCTGCAAAGGTAACTTGTCTTAAAGGTAAATATCTGCATTTATATTCTCCTAGCATCCAAGGTTTGGAACAGCCTTACCCAAGGTTTGGGACAGCTTTCGCTTTCATCATTTTGGTTGAGGAAATTGCTACTTGGGCATTAGCACATGAATCTAAAGTGAAAGGCCATCGGTAAATCTTCACCAAGACTTCAGATTGAATCGGGTTGTGCCGTTCTGGTTATAAGCCGGCCCATAAACCAGTTGAGTAATGCCTACGATTATTTTAAACATCAACGACGGCCCGTGATCTTCGCCAGAAGGCGCTGAATAACTCCTTCCACTGTCCAGTGAGCTGTTTCACCTGTCTCACTTCTGCATTAAAGGTCTTGAGAAGAGACCGTGAAGAATCAATGTCACGAATTACATTTAAGAGCAACTCATTAGCTTTCTTTCTTTCTTTCTTTCTTTCTTTCTTTCTTTCTTTCTTTCTTTCTTTCTTTCTTTCTTTTTTTTAAAGATGCAATCACTTGATGAAAAGCTTTTAAAAATATTGAAAAATATTATGCTCAAGACCAATCCCCACTGCTATTAGTCTCATAAATCTAACCTGCAGATGACTAGGAGAATTTGAGTGAACAGAAGACATCACTGGGGAAATTAGCCATTGATGGGAAGCCATTCAAAAAAAACCCCTCTATAGTAGGCGGTCTACGATTATGGAGATGAATTTCGATTTTACACACACTGAAAGGAGTCTCTGTAAAAAAAAAAAAAAAAAATAGACATGGTGATGCAATGTATCTGTCCATCTTCATTTCATGGTGTTTTTATTCTAGAAAAAAATCTGTATGCGCACACACACCCCTTACGCAAGTGCCAGCTTGAAAAAGAAACCTCGATTTTTAACTTTCAAAGCTTAGCAAAAACAGATAAGCGTATTCCAGCTCGTGACACCCTCTTATCCTCACATATACTGATCTTTGTTAACTTCTAGTCTTTTTTTTCTTGCCTGTATCTCAAAATGAACTGCATAAATCACTTCACTGTCGACAGCCCTCTTCATACAAGTAAAGCTGGCCCGTGTTCAATTTATTCCAAAACAGACGTCGTCACTTCACTTATAGCATCTTAGAATTTTACTGCCACCTAGTGTGTATGACACTGGAAAAAGAACTGCAATGGCTCATAAAAGAACAGAGTATTCATTGGAGTATGAACGGAAGTTAAACAGCGAAAAATTCATTTGTCAGGTTGTAATAGAGATAAAGAGATTTGTCAGTCCCTGGTATGATACTTATGAGATTGAAAAAAAAATATTATGTATGAAAAGTAGGTGTCTTTTACCAGAAGCAGGGCTTGTTATTGTGCCTAATTGAAGTGGTTCAAAACTGGCTCATTTACTTTTCATTACTGGAAAAATATAAGCATAAAACTTGATTCCACCAAAGAAAGTTTCGGAGCAGTGGTGGCTCAGTGGTTAAGGCTCTGGGCTAAGGGTGAGGAGGACATGAGTTCCAGCTCAGCCACTGTGAATCTGCCAATATTGGGCCCTTGAGCAAGGTCTTTATCCCTGACAGCTCCATGGATGCTGTGTCATGACCGACCCCAGCTTCCTAACAATCTCGAATATACAAAGGAAAGAATTCCACTCTACTGTACTTGCATATGTAGCTAGATTTTCTGTAGGTGTGTATCGCAATGCCACTGTCTGTTTCTGAATTTATATTTAAACCTGAAAGTGTTAGTGTGGCCTAAAGGGTTTTTTTTTTTTCCCTTTCTTGATTTAAATATGAACCCTACGTCTATGCCCCTGGAAAGGCTGCAAAACACTGCGAAAAAGCCAGAGAGAAATGTCAGCATGGTGTGTGAATTCTGGCTCTGACACCTCCTCAACCTCAGCTACATCACTCAGTTGATAATTGGCCTCAACAAGTAGAACTCGACACCGACAGCGCTGACAGGGATGCTTGCGTCTCCCACGAGTCGTGTCTTTTCCGAGATTTGTCCTTGCTCTGACCTTGACCCTGTTTGGATCCATTCCAAAATCGAATCACTGATTACGATGCTAATTCCATATAAATAATACAAACGTTTGAGCGCTTGTTCTTGAGATATCACAATAACGAGACTCTGATAACGGAAGCATGGACGGATGGAGAGACGGACAGACAGAAAGACAGACGGATGGATGGACTGACAGACAACTAGATATGTGCATGGGATGACTGTTTTCAATTTAAATTTGCTCCCTCAGTTATTATTTTTGTTTGTACTTGGTCCTATTTCCCTAATTTAACCACCACTTCCCTGACCAGACAGTTACTAAGGATGAATTAATGAACGCTGTAATCGAACATGATATTTCTTCATATCTGACCGCTCATGCACATAAAAGTAAAAACCTCCCATTCACTCAACTTTTTGTTGTGTCCTGCAGGATCTCTTATACCACTAATCCAGTAAAGTTGAATTCCTCCACATGCTGCATGCCTGCAGGCTTCCCTCCTCTTGCGCACTCAGAATATGTTGGGGAAGTAGAATCCTCTCGAGGAGAATGGAGCTCCTCGATCAAACGCACCAAAACATTCAACTTTGACAGCCTCAGTTTGAATCTTATCTAGGCGACGACAAGATACGTGTGTTAAGATAAAGAACTCTGTTCTGTTTGCTCTCCAAACCTTCCTTTATTGCTTTCTGGTCAATGGTCCAGTTCTGTCCAGGCATTATATTAATTTATATATGATAAAGCTCCATTGTCATGGCAACCGCATGCCGCCTTTGCCCGGAAACATCCAGAGGTCCAAAGATGTACAATGCTGTGATGTGCGTTTATTTTTTCCGGGACATAAAGCACAGTGGCTGAAGCATGTACATAGTTGTATTGTTTCATATTAAGGCTGCGTCAGTCATCATGCACAAACAAACTCACTGAGTAGGAGGCAGAACATGCGAGCTAAGACAAAACCTTGGAAAATAAATAACAAACTAATTCCATAATAAATATGTGACAATACTACTATTTACCAGAACCCTTTGCACTTGAATTTCTTAATAATAATAGACAAATGCATAATAAAACATACAAACCGCTATACTTTTCATGTCTCTATTGAACACACTGATGAATCATTTATAGTCCAAGCTGGAAAGAGTGTGTGAAATGATTGCATTTAATATTTTATAACTGGTAGAAACTCCTTTAAAAGCAGTAACCTACAGGAAACATTTCCTGTATCTGATGAGCAGACTAGCACAATGGAATTTTAGACCATACTTTCATCTGAAATGTTCAATCAATATTTCTGCGATTCCTTGTTTGTTTGTTTTTCGATTAACAACCCTCTGCATGCCCATATATCAAACATTATATTTTATTATTATAAATATTTTGATACCATTTTGCAAAAGGCCACCAAGACACACAAACAAACACTTGTGGCACAATTTTCTGTACCAAATGTTTAATATTTTTCAGCAGAAGTGCTCAGTGCTATGTTTGCAGGACAAAACGCCACTGCACACCAAAACCTCATTACAGTTGTGAAGCACGGTGATGGGTGCATCGTGGTTTGGGGCGGCCTTGCTACCACATGGCATTCATTTTTACAATATCTGCCATCTAAATGTTAATTCAAGCTGAATGTTGCAACAGGTCAATAACCCAGAAAGCTATTTAATTAACACAACAGCTTACAATAAGAAGGTTTGTGTCTTGGAATGGCCAAGACAGAGTCCAGACCTTAGTCCGGTTGAGCTGTTGTGGCCTGAAGAGGCTGCTCATGCAATAAATCCCACGATTTCAGAGAGGAATGCTCTAAAATTGCTCCTTTAAGTCCATAAAAAATCCAATCAGCAACTGCAGAAGTGGTTTGGTGGAGGTTATTGTTGCCAAATGAAGATAAATACAAGGGTTCACATACTTTTTTCTATGACTTATTTATCAGGCCTCATTTTATGAGCGATTCATAGAGAAATGCAGCAAATTCCAAGGCATTCACAAACTTGAACATACAGGTATTGTATCATATTCCACATGTATTACAATAGAATACTCATGTGCTTTATGTATTTTGAAAGTGGTAGACATTTTGCTTTTTTTAAACGAATAAATTCTAAAGAAACGAAAAATGAGTTCTAAAGAAGAATGGAAGGGTGAGCTCAGCAATAAAAAAAAAAAAGCCTCAGACCATGGAAGACCCTGATATTGAGTGACTGATATTGACAACCTAAAGAAGAGAAGAACGGATCAAGAGCTCCTTCAGGATGTGAGCATAAAGAGAAGAACCTTGACCTCAAAGAACCACAACAATGGAAAGCCTCATGAGTCCAAGCACACGTAAGCCAATAGTTAAGAGTAATAATAAATAAAAAAGAGTCAAAAGTAAACAAGCCATGGCTGGAGGATACGGATTTTAACAAGCCATCCCAGCTGGCAGACAGTACATGAAGAAATGAAAGGATGGCCCTCAGAGCAGACAGGAAGAGATGGTGGATGAGACGATGGTGGTTGAGGTCAAAATGTTTTGTTCAGTTCACTAATAACATGCTTTCTCTCTCTTACTCAGTCCTCAGTTTCTTCAGAGAAGATTGCTGTTTGAGGTTCTCTGCCCTGGTCCACTCGAGCACGGCATAAGCCAGCACACAAAAAAAAAGCTGCTCCACCTTTCTCTCTCCTTTTCTTCATTTTTGCTACCAAGAAAAAATAAGCCTGGCTAGGATCAATGAAAGTGATAACAGGGATATCTCACCCAGGGCAGGTCAGTCCTGGGAAACATTCCTTACCTAACCATCCCTTATTGTTTTATTATGGCAGAAACAGTGAAGTGTAGCGATATTGCAAGAAAATATAATCTCCAGCCGCTTATTATTCCTGGTGTGATGCATCTGTGCACTCTATTATGCAGAAGGAACAAAAATACCGAAGGCACTTTCCTCAGCGCTAATCAACATGGGTTACGTTTTTCCTGTTGCTTAAAAATGTAATTACTCATGAAAGGCAACAGAGAGGCAGTCATGAATCTCACTTTACCGCATGCAAATATGTGTGGATTTTAATTCATGCAGGGAAAAAAAAAATGATGCATCAAAAACAGCAATTGTAACACTGATATTGAATATTAGCTTTATTATGTTCCCTGTGATGAACTGAATTCTATCGTTGGTGTAGATGGCAAATAGATGTATATATTTTTTTTAATTTATTTATTTTTTCTCACTGGCCAACTGCTCTTCTTCTTCTCCACTGAGATGTTCTGACTGGGAAGCCAAAAGTCAATAATTCAGTGTACCATTTAAGATTTACTGTATATGAATATAACAATCTGGTTTAAAAAATATGGTTTAAAAAACTCTTCACAGAACATCAACATTTTAGTTTTTAAGAAAAATAAAAAAATAAGACTTAATTTTTGGCAGGCACATCTTCTTTGCTATTAACAACTGGGTCGAAGTTATTCTGGCTTTTGAGGAACATAGCACCAACCATGAGGTCGTAAGTAGAAATACATAGAAGCGAGACTGGGGCTGATTTGGGGTTGATTTGCTGCTGCTGGGGGTGGCCCCAAATGGACGGCCTGAAGATCAGTGGGATTGCTGGGGATGGTGCCACTTGGGGACCGTGGAGATGGCTTTGGACTGCGGTTCATATGGGCCGTTGTACTGTGATGACTTGGGACTGCAGTTGACTTCATGTGAAAACTGTAATCAATTTCCTGGTTACACAATTGCACTATTTGTTCATGTAGTGAACACGGTTATAGAAGGGAATGATTTATAATCGCACTATCCGGTGACACCCAGATGAGGATGGGTTCCCTTTTGAGTCTGGTTCCTCTCAAGGTTTCTTCCTCATGTTGCCTCGGGGAGTTTTTCCCTTGCCATCATCACCTCTGGCTTGCTCATTAGGGATAATTTCATACTTTTACAATTTAATATCCTGATTGTATTTATTTCTGTATAGCTGCTTTGTGACAATGTCCATTGTTAAAAGATGAACTGCCCATGTTTCATTTTGCAGACTTTTTCCACCTGCAACATTGTTCCAATGCTAGCCCAGTTTAGCATAAAAGATGTGACAGAAGGACTGAAGGAATGAGTGGCATGTTTCAAGTATACCTTGGAAGCTAGACACCACTGAGACCTGTCCCAGAGTGTTAATTGTCAGCTGCTATTAAAAGAGGCACATTAGACCCTGCCTCATAGATAGCTTTAGATTTAGCGATGTATGTTTAACCAGTACACCATCTGCTCTGTGGGTAGATTTACCAAAGATGCTAAAAGGGCCCACAGCTTATATTTTACATTTTCTTGCAGCTTTAAAGGTAGAAGAAATGCAATTACCTTTGAGAAGGCTGGAATCATAGCAGCAATTACTGCCATCTGTACGGTGTTTTTCCATGTAATAGTGCCGTTACCTGCAGATTTATGATCTGGTATATGTGGCTGTGTTTCATCTTCCCAAAGTCCACACTACCACCTGAATGCCCAGTGATTTTCCAGAAATGCAAGATTGCCTACACATTTCACATTCTCATCATTGCATAGAGATCAAAGCACAGCGTTGCTGCCTCATAGCTCCAGAGCTCCATCCTAAGCTCAGGTTACTGTCTGTGTGCAGTTCCCTATGGTCTTGTTTCCTTGTGGATTTCCTCCGAGTTCTCTGATTTCCTCCCACCTCCCAAAACCTGCCAGTAGGCATATTGGCTACACCATCCATGTCCCATCCAGGGCGTATTCCCACCTCATGACCAGCGTTCCGGGGACAGGCTCCCGATCCACAGTGGCCCTGACCAGAATAAAATGCTTAACGATGAGAAAAGACTTACTGAATAACCCTGCAGGTGTAATATTCCTCTTTGATATCCACTGACCAGGAATTTTCCGATCAGCACAATTTGCCTGCAGATTTACAAACCTCAGCCTTTTGTAAAAATGTTATGGTAAATAGGTTGATCATAAACTCCAGAATGTATCAGTTAAATTAAAACGATTGTTACTGCTCTTGGGTAGTGCTGCTGCCTCACAGCTCAAGGGTCTTGAATTCATTACTGAAGATGAATGAATGAATGAATGAATGAATGAATGAATGCTGCTCTTTAGATAGAAGACAAGCAAATACTTCTTTCTTTTATTTTTTTTTTTAGCTGACAGTTGTAGCATTGTCTGACACTTGCTCCAAAATTGCAATGGATCATTTTGACGTGAACAGGACAAAACTAGTTCGATCAAATGCCACACTCTACTCTAACTGATCCTTCCAATTTGCTTTGTCTTTAAACCTTTCTGTCTTTATTGAAACTGGCTACATTGTTGAGAAACTGCGTTCTTTCCATGGCATAAATGAGACCGATATTAACACTTTGCACTGAAAAGAAAGAAACTTCCAGCATTTTCCCTCCACTTTATCCCAATTTTGCACATGGCCCTCTCAAACCAATGCAAGCCCACTTTCCCTTCATCACTGAAACCTCACACAAGCCTCATCATGGTGTTGGGCAAAACAGACAATTATTCTCAGCAAGTGCAGTAAAATTAGGACAGTATTGTTCCCTATAATCAAGAACTAATCTCTGTAAACAGAGCAGTGATGAGTTTTGTCCTTGAACATGAGGTAGAACGTGGTGTGATAAACTGCGGCTCATTTTTTAAACAGACTTAAATATTCATGTAAACAAAAAATATGCATGAATATGATAACAGGTAATGAACATATTTTTCCTTCCTCTTGTTTTTCTTTTCCTCTCTCTAATCCCATTTGAACTTGGGTACGAAGCCCTATAGGTATTTCCCGTGCTGTCAATAATTAATGTTATCTAATTGTTGTAATTAAATGGATGGTGTTGCTCTGTTGTTAGTGCTGTACTTATGACGCATGTAGAGGAGGCGAGAGGCGAGTGGTCCGTACTTGATTGACAACTACGCAATACTACGCCTGCTTCTCTCCTTGAAGTCACGATTCTGGTTGACCAGAAGGTGACAATTAACTTACGATAACAGCAAACTACAGAAACAGAAGTTCATCAACTTTAGACCCAAGGTCCAGGCAGAAGGCCTGGATGTGTTTCTCAGACTCTTCTCTGTTTCATGAATAATCGATGAATTTGTCGATCAGAAAAACCCTGAATAAGAATAACGACATACAAATCAATCTAAGACAATTGAAGACAGTGTAGGAAAAGGCGAAATGGGGTGAGCGCTCTGCTCTTTATGCCTTAGCCGAGTGGAGGAACTTGACCAGATTTCCTTTCGGAGATATTCACCAGAGGAAAATCTGCATGAGCCGGAGGAATTCAGCTTCAAATACACCAACTCCACAAGGCTAGCGCTGTGAGGTTGCTCTCGCACTACCTCCTAATAAAATATTGATCAGAAATGTCCTTTGAAGATAAAAGAACAATCCGAAGACAAACAAAGGAAAAAAGGACCAGGTAATTCCTTTAAATTAAAATCCGTGTTAATGGAAGTGACTTTTTATTAGGGTTAATTGTGGCTTTCCTGCTAATTACAGAACTAGAATTAAAAATCACTTTTTAAAATGCCTGCGATTAAACAGAGTGCCTTCTGAAAGTAACAAACACATTGATTATGCTTGTATTCAAAATTGATTATGCAAACCAAAAAGCTACAGATGTGAACTTAACCTGAAGCAAAAGATTTTTTTTTCCTGCAAGGTCTTCTAACTGAAGTTTTTTTTTTTTTGGACACATTTAAGTAGCAGCAACTTGGACTAAGTGGATCTGGAAAGCAAATGAAGGTGTTCTGTCTCTATATACCATGAGGCAGCAAAGTATCTTAATTTATTTTGTATGAAAATATCAAAATATTAAAAAAAGAAGTAAAAAAATATTGTATGGATCAAAATATCTACACCGATCAGCCATAACACTTAAAACCACTGACAGGTGAAGTGAATAACGTTGATTATCTCATTACAATGGCACGTTTCAAGGGGTGCGATATATTAGGCAGCAAGTGAACAGTCAGTTCTTGAAGTTGATGTGTTGGAAGCAGGAAAAATGGGCAAGCATTAGGATATGAGCGACTTTGACAAGGGCCAAATTGTCTAGAAGACTGGGTCAGAGACGACTGGGTCAGAGCATCTCCAAAACCCCAGTTCTTCTGGGGTGTTCCTGGTATGCAGTGGTTAGTACCTACCAAAAGTGGTCCAAGGAAGGACAAGCAGTGAACCCGTCGATGGGGTCATGGGCGCCAAGGCTCATTGATGCGAGCGGGGAGTGAAGGATAGCCCTGTAGCACAAACTGCTGAAAAAGTTAACGCTGGCTCTGATAGAAAGGAGTCAGAACACACAGTGCATTACAGCTCGCTGCGTATGGGGCTGTGTAGCTGCAGACCGGTCAGAGCGCCCATGCTGACCCCTGTCCACTGCCGAACGTGCCTACAATGGGAACGTGAGCATCAGAACTGGACCACGGAGCAATGGAAGAAGGTGGCCTGGTCTGATGAATCACATTTTGTTTTACATCACGTGGATGGCTGGGTGTTTGTGTGCACTGCTTACCTGGAGAAGAGATGGCACCAGGATTCATTATGAGGCGAATCAAGCCAATGGAGACAGTGTGATACTCTGGGCAATGTTCTGCTGGGAAACGTTGGGTCCTGGCATTCATGTGGATGTTACTTTGACACGTACCACCTACCTAAACATTGTTGCAGACCAAGTTCACCCCTTCATGGCAACGGTATTCCCTAATGGCAGTGGCCTCTTTCAGGATAATGCACCCTGCCACACTGCAAAAATTGTTCAGGAATGGTTTGAGGAACATGACAAAGAGTTCAAGGTATTGACTTGGCCTCCAAATTCCCCAGATCTCAATCCGATCGAGCATCTGTGGGACGTGCTGGACAAACTAGTCCGATCCATAGAGGCCCCGCCTCGCAATTTACAGGACTTAAAGGATCTGCTGCTAAGGTTTTGGTGCCAGACACCACAGCACACCTTCAGAGGTCTTGTGGAGCCCATGCCTCAATGGATCAGAGCTGTTTTGGTGGGACATGCAGGACCTACACAATATTATGCAGGTGGTTTTAATGTTATGGCTGATCTGTGTCTGTTGTATCCAAAACTGTGTCTGCTTGTTGGTTAGTTTGTTTGTTTGCTTGATTATTGACTTGTTTTTTGGTTTGTTTGTTGGTTGGTTTACTTGCTTGTTTGTTGGTTTGTTTGTTTGTCTCCTTGTTGGTTGGTTGGTTTGTTTGTTTGTTGACTTGTTTTTTGGTTTGTTTGTTGGTTGGTTCACTTTTTTGATTGTTGGTTGGTTGGTTTGTTTGTTTGCTTGTTTGTTGGTTTGTCCTCATATCCTCACCTGAGCAGTCAGCCTCCCTTCCTCTGGTGTTGTGCAATTATACAGTTATATTTAGTGAGGGATATTTATTGGCGCCCTGGTGGATTAGTGGTTTAGGCACAAGGACTGACAGAAAGCTGTTGTTGAGTGTTTAACCAAGGTCTTTAACCATCAGCTGCTCAAGCCTATGCTTGTTTTCTGTCTCATTTGTACAGTAAGTCACACTGGATAAAAGCTTTTTTAATTAACAGAGAGGATTTTGAGAATGAAAAGAAGGATGCTGTTTTTGTGAAGGGAGCTCTCGAGGGAACAGAGAAGGTTTGATAAATCACCTCTTGTCACTTTTTCTTCAGTGCAAGAGACAGCGCATCCTCAGAGATAAGAAATGCCGAATGCCCATCCAATGGCAGCTTCTCTTCTGCACTGGATTATTAATTATTCCCTCATGAAGCATGTGGTTTTAACACATTTCTAATTTACAGCATAATTATTAGAGAGCCGAGAGCCTCTGGGTATCGATCTCAGCCGTGACCCTCATTATGAGGAGGGAATGAAACAACTCCACCAAACAGTGAAGGGCAGAGGTCGATTTGTCCAGGAATGGAGGTGCTGGAGCTCCTTCTCGTTGGCTGTACACAGCAGTTTAGTTGGCATGTGAACTAGAGAATACATATTCTTTGGGGAAGAGATAAGAAAAAAGGATTAAGCGGAAGTAATTTAATTACTGAGTGCAGCTCAGTGACAAGCTTTAAAAGCAAAAATTGTAAATTAGGAAGGAAATGAAGGAAATATGCACACCAAAACTGGTTCTGGTGAAACTTGTCATTTTTTTAACTGGAAAAAAGTAAAAGGTAAAAATACCTTTTATACGTGATGCTAAAGGAGATGAAGGCAGGCAGAGTCAATTTTACTGAGAAAGACTGAGAAAGTGAAATTGGATTTATGAGGAAATTAATTGATTAATAGTAGTTCCAAAATGAAATCAATTAATCAAATATTTTAACCAGATTTGCACCCCAATGCTATGGATTTCTGGATTCTGATTTGTCAGAAGATATTATTGATTTAAAAAAAAATCTCCTTTTCTTTAAAGGAGAAGTTTATTTAGCATTTATGGAAGGAATCTCCAAAGTCAGCACTTTGTATCTGCATCAATATGTTCTTTATAATATAATATAATATATAATATATAACAAGCTCATTTGAATACAAAGCTACAAGAAACCATGGTGTGTATCTCTATTTTGGATCCATATGATGGAGTCAGCTGTCTTACTGTTGTTGCCATAGCACTGAAAGATAGTGTAACCTGTAAGTTATAAGCTAAGCAGGGATCTCATCTCAGCCTGGTCACATAAAGAAGATGACACATATAGCAGCAGTGAAAAAAAACAAAAGGTCAGCTAATAAATGAGAGGAAAAAGAGATGAAGGCAAAATGTAGGTCTCCCTTTAAGCGCCCTGATCACCCTAATTTTCATTCCCACTTGGCTGAATTATTGATTGAGCACTCGGCTCATTAGATAGCATATCTGGGGCAAGTTGAAATCAAAGCCAACAAACAGCTGGCACATCCTGACTACTCCAAAGAGACAGAAAAGTAAGAGAGTGAGGATGGGGGTTAAAATAGTGTAAAGGGCCAAAAAGGAGTGCTAGTAAGAAGAGGGAACAGGGAGAAGGAGCTGTGGAATTTGATAAATGACAAGGAAGGTAAAATGGGTAGGTGTGTCCAAACCTTTGCAAGGTACTCTAATTCTAAAACATTACTCATGATAGTTGAGAGAATATATAATGAATCCTTTATGCCATAATAATCAAAGGCAGCTCCAAAAATCGTTCCTTCAAGCCTTCCTTCCTCATGCCCGACAGTGTTTCAATCATCTAAGCAATCAGTATTACAGCCATGTTTGCAAATATGCCTCAGCGTAATGAGTCCAAATTGACAATTTAGCACAGGCTAGTCGATAGATCTCTTTCACGCTGACCAATGGACTGAATTAATGGCTGTTGGTTTAATTGCTGTTTACATCAGCAGAAAGACTCCGACATTCCTTAACACAAGTCTGGCTCCTTGTCACCAAATTGCTGTTCTTACAGCCTTCATGATGCATGGGTCCCTGGGGTACTTGATCAGTCTGCAGAGATGAGACAAGGTAGAGCAATTTCAGGGAAAAAAAAAAAAAAAAACAGAGGAGGTGGCACTGTGGGAAATGTGACCCATTTTCTAACGTACCTTCAGCTTGTCTCTGATCTGGAGATGCCTTTCTGACAGGAGGATATGACAGAGGGAGATTAATCACGTTCATGCTGGGTTAAGTTGCACACAACTATCAGTAATTATGCCTCTTTTCCAGCCAAATGAACTGTAAGCAGTCATGAGAACCCACTTAATGAGACCTGATTGCTTCAATCAGAGTAGTGGGGTGGTAAATGCAGTGAGAATCTATACACATAACGACAGCAGAGAGTTAAGGAAGCCGTGTTAAGGGAGTTTGTGGTCAGTTAATTGCCACCGCAGTTAATCGTAACACATTTCAGTTCGGCCTTTAGGGTTTCCTGCTATGGCTAATCTTGCTCTTGTTATAATACAGCTGAAATTCCACACAGCCACCATTCCTATAGAGGTTGAAATAAAAAGGGATGTGTATACACATTAATACTTAGCATAGAGCCAAGCGCAAAGAGGATGCCCACAATGAAATTTGCCAATGTGTTTTATTAATTTATGGCTGAATAAAGATGGCTGAATAAATGTTATTGTCTCACTAAGGCCATTTTAATCACAATCCTCACTACCTGCCAGATCAGATGGCCAGCAGGAGGTGCAGCACGCCAAATCAGTGAGACAAGGGTGAAAGAATGTAGAATGGTTTTTTTTTGAAGTGCACCTAACGATTTCGCAGTCAGGTGACTTGTAAAAGACGTGCCAATAAAGCACTTTTGAATTGAAAATGAGAGGTAGGAACATTCTGCTGTAGTTTAGGGAATAAAATTTTAACTGTATCTCTCAGACACTCAGACATCTTACAGTTGCTCAGTTGCTTAGCTGTTAAAACATGGGGCTAAGTGCATAGAACATTATCTGCATACATGAGAGTAAAACTAATATATATATATATATATATATATATAAAATGAATAACTAGTGATGCTATATGGTCTCATCAACGCTCCTGCACCTTCCAATCCTGGGTTGCCTTTATTGTTGCATTTATGGCCTTATGGCAGTCGTGGCCTAATGGTTAGAGAGTCGGACTTGCAACCCAAAGGTGAACCTGAAGGTTGCGGGTTCGAGTCTCGGGCCGGGAGGGATTGTAGGTGGGGGGAGTGAATGACCTGCGCTCTCTTCCACCCTCAATACCACGGTGAGTCCCTTGAGGGGTATGGGTCACCATACTTGGCCACACTTCACTTCACTTCATTGTTTACAAAGATCGTCTTAAATTAATTCACCACATTGGAGTCTATCCCAGATCACAGGAACATTGGCTATGAGGCAGGAATACACCACCAGTCCATGGCAGGGTGTTATGCACATCAACATTCACATCACAGGGTAATTTACTATAGTCAGTCCACCTGCAGGTTGTAGGAGCCTGGAAAACCCCGAGGACATGAGGAAAACATACAAAATTCCACACAGACAGTGATCCAAGCTCAGGATCAAACCAGGGATGCTGAAGTTGTGAGGTGGTAAAGGGCTAATGAGATACTGGTGAGCTAGAATTCTTGCGAGATCTCTAGTGGACTGACTAAACCAGACCATCTGAACAGGATCTAGTTATGGGAGTGGTTGATGATGGCATTCCGCTTCTGTCTTTTTACTAGGCTATTTATTATAATTACACTTTTCCATAGCAGTGTGACAATGCAATCATCCTCAACTACAAATGGAGTCTGGATGCATTCGTTTGGGGCCACTAGAAAGGCAAACCTTTAAAGCCTGAAAGGCTGAATCCTTTCATTTTACGATGATCATAGTCTTGCCAACTTGTTGACTGTGTTCTGGGCTATGTATTTTATGATATTATGGTAGATTGTTTTTTATATTTGTTGACTTTTGACTGTTTATCTGATTTCGCCTTAGGATTATACCCCTGTGTGTTTCTTCTTGAGCCCAATATTGAACATTTTTTTTGGGGAAAAAAATGGTTTGTGCTTGCTTTGTAATTGTGATTTTACTATTAACCTTCTATATATCTTGCTTCACCACGTCTCTTTAACTCGCTTGGAGGTTGAGGTCTCAGTTGTCAGTAAACCAGCACAGCTATGGGTGTTCCTCTGAGGTTTGGCTGGTGGAGCTTATGATCTAATAAACAACAACACAGCTTTAGATACTGTATGTTAAAACCCTCTGAGATATACATGGATAGAGGCATACTGTTGTTAATGCTTGAGTTCTGGATCATCAAAGCATTTCACTCTGTGACACTACTGATTAAATTAGCCCCTTACTTATTAAGCTCATCATGAGCCAGATGAGAGAACGCGTGAGATAATGTAGTAGCTCCAAGACAGAAGTGTGGCAGAGACAAAGTATAGGAGACAAGGCTGAAGTAGTATCCAATCAGGCTGAGTTGTGCTTGTCAGGGGGAAAAAGACAAAGAGAGTGGAGACTGTCTGGCTCTATTTGTGGTCATGCTCCACAGTCCTCGGTGGAAATGAAGTGACAGACTGCGACGAATCATGACACCACCCATACATTAACTTCATTACCTCAGTGAAGGCTTGGCTCACAGCTTTGAATGCAACTTTTCAGAAGTCTGTGTGGGATTAAATGTCAGGCTAATGGCTATGCCCAGGGAGAACCTGATGATTTGTGCCTCCTGCCAACCGCTAAAAATAAATAAATATATACATAAATAAGTGGGTAAAGAATAAAAACAAATGTTGCCTCCTTCATCTATAATTAATCATTTTAATGGACCTAGAATCGCCTACAGCTTCACTTCTGACTAAGTAAGCGGCTTCAGATTGCTTGGCTGGAGCTTTGGTGCTCATGAGCCAGAAAAGTGAACTGCTACCTCTGGAATCTATCAAAGTTTTAACAAGGAGTAGAGATCAATAATGCTAATTATGCTCAAAGGTAGGCATTTGCATTAGAGTCTTAATGATTGATAATCACAGAAGATGGAAAACATGTCGGAAGTCTTTTGCCCTGATTTGAGAGTGTTCCAAGCTTATTTGATTCCAGTGATTACTTTGCAGATTCCTTAAAAATCTGAACTAAAGTTGCTCTTTTTGCAAGGTTTACTTCTCTCATTCTGTCTGGCGGAAACACTGAATTCCCAGCCAGTGCTAGCACAACCCTTGAATTTGCCAGTTCTATTCACCTGTTAGCATGTCACATATTGACCCCGTCCATCAGTAAAAATCTGTAGTATCTGCTTGTCAGTTGATTGGTATGTGAACAAGACCACTTCTAAGAGAATTTTCTTAAAGAAAGGGAAAACAGGAATAGATATTACCTCAGGCGTGCTGGTACATATTTTCAGATAAAGGGTTGTATAAAGGGTTGGCAGCTTAACTCAGCAACATATGGTACGATTAAAATGTCAATACATGCTCAACTGACGTGAGGCATTTTATCCATAATCAGACTTGGGTTAGCAAGGGTTGAACTTGATTTTCTGGAGAGCCCTGTAAGATTATTCCCATTGCCTCTATGTGCTTCATGTCTGTGAGGTTGCAAAGAAAAAAGGAACACAAACTTTCCCTAAAGCCTAAAAAATAGTAGAAATAGAAAATAAGCACTGATAAAGCTGTACTTTATTAGTAACTCTAAAGGTAGTACAAAATGGCAGCAAAGTACAAGGTACAAGTAATATTTTATATATACTATAACAATCTGTAATTATGTCCAAAAAAAAAAAAAAGACTTACTGTAAAACATCATAGCAACAGACTCTGTAGTACACTAGTGTACTTCTTGTGATTATGTAACATGTTAAACAAACATGAAAACGAAACTCGCACTATGACATGACATCATACAGACCTTTACACAGATGCTCTGAATATGAATAGAAGAAAGCCGTTACGGAGTTACGTCTGTAATATCTGTAAATATTTACTGTGATGTGATTTTACTACACAGTGTCAGCTATTTGCTTCAGCTTGCCATTGATCGTTCGCAGAAATTAAGAGGTGTTTATCCTACGCAGGCGTCCATAGCTGCTTGGTTAAGCACCGGATTTCAGTCCTCAGCACCTTTATATTGCGATCCATAAAACGCCCAATTCAGACGATGCCTTCAAATGCCAGAGTGAGTGAAATGGAGCAGCAAAGCCCTTAGAGGCTCAATTAAAGAGCTTTGTCCATGACTAAGTACTGTTCAAGGTCGCTGCAAAAAAAAAAAAAAAAAAGACAAATATACAGAGAAACCAATGACACTTATTCCATCCCTAAGACTATGCTGATTTAACCGTTTGGGTTCGTTTAATAATCGAAGAAACAGTAACAGAACTCATGTTCAACATTAAGAATTTGTCATTAAGCACTTAATGATCAACACCTGAGTGCTGCTTTAAGTGTATTCTTATAAACACGCACATCAAAACCGGTGGTTGAGAGAAATATGGTACTGACCCCCCCAGCCCAGAATTATATCTTCATACTATCAGTTGAAGTCTGCTTAATCTGTTTATTTGCTGTTGCATTATTTGTATATTTACTCCGTGTTGCACTAATTTACTCTCCTGTCTATGGATTAATTCTAAAAAAAAAAAAAAAAAAAGGCATCCTCAAGTTCAGTCTGCCTTATTGCTAATGGAAGAACGTGCTTTGTGGTGTATGGAACATATGGAAGGGAGTATTTTTAGTATGGCTGGGTCACCTTACATGCTTATGCAACTGATAACAGCCAATTATTTTCTTGCTATTGAGGTAAATCAACTATAGCCGTCACGCACGTGTCAGCCAGTGGTCGAGCCTAATTTGTTTTTCGCTTTGAGAAAGACTGTATTTTTGACATCTAGGGTAGAGCCCTGGTCCAGAAGATGCAATATGGCAGTAATTTGAGTAATTTCTGACTCATAACACAAAATATAATACCCATAGATGTATAATACCCATAGTTATATGTATGGCAGCCAAAATGTCAAAAAGTCCGTGATGCTCCTGTGCCGCAGTCAGAATGAAATCTTTAAAAGCAATTTTCTCCAGATTTTAAAATTACTTTATGCAACATTATATATATATATATATATATATATATATATATAAAACAATGAAAAAATATATATAAAACAGTGAAAACAATTGTGTCACTGTCCAAATACAAAAAAATAAAAATGGACGTGTGTGTGTGTGTGTGTGTGTGTGTGTGTGTGTATATACATATATATACACACACACACACACACATGCAGAGAGAGAGAGAGAGATAGTGCTACAGGCTACTGCCCTGGCACCACAACCACATCATGAGGCTGCTGAATGAACACAACACAGGACCCTGAAACAGAGAGAGGAAAAAGAACAAGAATTGCGAGAACAATTTTTTTTTTTCATGGCACAAAGCATTTTTTTTTCTTTCCTTGTTTGTTTCATGAAGAAAGTTAGAAGTAAGGCAGAGATTCGGATATGCGAACAAGCCTGTGTATTTTTTGTTTGTGCAAAAGAATCCCTTGTTACTTGGATTGCGCAGCTTCATTTTCATTTTTTATTCGAAGGACGCACACCCTATGAAAGTGTACGGAAGTAAAAGTAATTCAGCCGACACAACAAACAGACTAATCTTTTCTTCAGGAGAAATTCCAATTTGTTTTGGCATATCAAAAATGTATGAAAGTGAGTGTGGAAAGCGGAACAGTATTACAGTTGCCCACAGTGTGTGATGCAGTTCACTTACAGTAAAGCGTGAACAAATCACATAAACGGCAAGGGTGGAGCATAGAGGGAATATTTCTTTACACGTGTAGGAGTGAAGGAGGGGGGAAGGTGCAAAAGAGATGTGCAGTGATGAAGGAGTGGGGAGTGATGGAGGGTTTGAGGTATGCTCAGCTGGAGTATCAGTGCCAAGCTGTAGGCCAAGGATTTTGGGGCTAATTGGAGAAGGTTAATTGAGCTTCTCTATCAGGGAACAGCATTTTTTTTTTTTTTTTTTTTACACCTCCTCCATCCATGAGTGCCTGAGTTCGACTCCACCTCTTGCACCTCATGCATTGTTGAGGTTCACCAAGTTTGTCATGGATGTGACATGGCAGGATGAAAAGGGAGTGATGGAGGATAATCAAGGACAATGATGGAGAATAATGGATAAGGATAGATAATGATGAAACATAATGGAGGATGATTATGGGTCATGGAGGACTGTGGATGATGTATTATGATAGATGATGAAGGATGGAAGATGATGTATGATCATGGATGATGATAAATGATGAGGAGGATGATAGAGGATAATATATGATGGAGGATAATGGAGGGTGGAGGGTGGTGGATGATGATGGATAATGATGAATGATGGATAATAATGAATGATAGAGGGTAATGGATGATGATGGATAATGATGGATGATGATAGAGGGCAGAGGATGTTAAAGAAAAATGGATTACCATGGCTGATGGGAGATGTCAGAGAAGGGTGTAGTATGATGGATGATGATGAATGATGGAGAATGTTGGATGATGATAGATGATTAATAATGAATGATGGAGGATAATGAATGGCAATGGAGAATGGAGGATGGAGAATGATTGATGATGATGATGATGATGATGATGATGATGATGATGCTGAATGATGGAGGATAATGGATGATGATGGAGAATGTTGGATGATGATAGATGATTAATAATGAATGATGGAGGATAATGAATGGCAATAGAGGATGGAGAATGATTGATGATGCTGAATGATGGAGGATAATGGATGATGATGGAGAATGTTGGATGATGATAGATGATTAATAATGAATGA
>CM075019.1:2254886-2273514 GCA_037576675.1 Pangasius sanitwongsei
TGATGATGCTGAATGATGGAGGATAATGGATGATGATGGAGAATGTTGGATGATGATAGATGATTAATAATGAATGATGGAGGATAATGAATGGCAATGGAGGATGGAGAATGATTGATGATGATGATGATAAAAGGAAGCAACACCCATGAGGCTAAGTATTTTAATATGATTCAGCACAGAGGTCAAGTTGACCATGATATTTTCAGTGAGCAGATCTACCAGGGTGGAAAGTTCTGCATTGTTCTACATCCAGGACGTGACCCACATCAATATATAAAACATACATTATTTTATTAGATGTGCATCACAGCTTCGAATAAGCCAAAATAAGACTTGAAGGTGAATAAAAAAGTAGTTAACTATGTAAATGTATATATTTTCTTTACATTACACGTGACAGCTAGTAGCTGACGACCAGCACACCTTTCCACCACGGCCTAATGTGTCACAGGGTAGAAAAAATAAAACCTCGCACAGCTCAGGTGGTTGATAAAAAGAAGTTATTGGCGAGGAGGGATTGTTCTATTTGCGGAACAAGATTAGGCTGTGTAGTGGAGATGATGAACTCCGTCATGCGCTGGTGGCTCCATCACAAGAGCTGACGGGAAACAGCAGTGCGTGGGTGAGAGGAAAAATGGTGTGTACCTGAGCCATGAATATTGATGCTATTAGCCCATTACTTTGGATTCAACACTCTAATTTTCTAAATAGCACACAAGCTGAGGAAACTAGATCAGGGACACCTAGGTTGCATCCTGTTTTGGGATCTCTTGTTGGCGTTTCATAAATGATTTGATTGAAGACAAACCGCCTCACGTCCTTCTAGAAAGCCTAGTGATCTCCAGGGTAGGAGACGCTGTAGTCAGAGATCATTAGTGCCTTAGCCATTGTTTCTTTCCTCTCAGATCTCACTTGTTTTTGCTGCTGAAGTGTTTATGCAATGTTAAGATCGAGATGATTATTTTTTTGAAGACCAGGTACACTCAGAGTTTTTTTTTTACTGTGATTCTGTATCCATCAAGGACTTACTCCTTTTCTACGCTAGCTGTGGAACTGTTATTTATCCACATGATGTGCTTTTTTTTAAAAAAATCTTTGGATAACGGACTAGTGAGGAAATATGGTACAGTTATTCTATGCGCAAATTTGGCTACAGCAGCAAGAGTCTTAGTCTATTTTATATGTTTAAATTAAAGCCATTCACCACAAAACCAGACCCAAGCACTTATCTAAACGCGCGCGCGCACACACACACACACACACACACACACACACTGATGTACATGTACATATGCAGAACTGTGCATAGCTCTAATACT
This sequence comes from Pangasius sanitwongsei, assembly GCA_037576675.1. NCBI lineage: Eukaryota > Metazoa > Chordata > Actinopteri > Siluriformes > Pangasiidae > Pangasius > Pangasius sanitwongsei. The sequence continues at coordinate 2,256,209 of CM075019.1, forward strand.
ATCACAATCTGACACTTAATTGGTATGGAATAACCCACTCTGTGCCATGCTGTTGTAGAAAAAGTAAAACTGTTGGCGTTATGGATGGTTTATGTTGAGGGAGATGTTCGCTCTCATAGCTTTTCAGACAAATTTAGTCAATGTTTGTAACAATCATAGATACACGTACCGAATTTTGTGCAAGACCAGGCTGAAGATGAATTATGTTAATAATCGCTACATATCCTGCTTTAATGGACTGGTTACATGACCTAACCACAAGTTATGGATCACTTGATTCATAAATTGGACATGACAGAAACTAAAGATTTCTGCTTTTGTTTTATTCGTTTATTTTACAAATTAATATTAGTCATTTTTTTTGGGCACTACTATTCTGAAATGTTACTGGGAGCTGCATTTGTCCAGCTCTCTACCTCCACTAGTTCCTCAAAAACATCAGGTAATGAGGAGAAAGCGAAACGTGTGTCAGTTATTTGGTACACTGCAAAACCCCAGAAAATGATGGTCCTACCAGTGTAAGGACGGACACAGCACAGAGACTGCCTACGCTAAATCCATGTATCTTTTGAAGCTGGATGCGAGTGAGGGAACGAGATGCACCCTTTCAAACACACCTCCTGACTTTGAAAAGCTGTGTCAGCTTTGAAATGCAAGCCAATTCAGTGCAAGGAAGATTCCTTTGGTTTTTAAGTTGGCGTGTTACTGACACATGATGTAATGCTCAAATGTTAGCTAGAATATAAGATAGTGCTAATTTATGGATTTGAAATAAAAAAAATTTGTGGTCACAAAAAACTATTTTGTTATCCGCTGATCTAACCCTGAGAGGTTTTAGTTGTTGTTGTTTTTTAATGCTGAAACTGCTTTTAATTGCTGTTGTTTCACAGATTGACATGCTTCTACCTCTGATTCGACCCTTGACAGATGTGACAATTAGCTGACAGGTTATTATTAACTGACAAGCTCAGGGAAACAAACTCAGATCTCTCAAAAACAAGTCGATCTACAAAGCGAACGCAAGAGAGCTCAAATGTCAGGAAGGACGGACTCTGGGGCAAGTGAAGTGACGTGTACTTCGCCTGCTTTTACGTCACTTGGACACGTCAAGGTAGAAAGCAGCACTTAATGGAAATGCCAGGGTTGGTGTGTGAGTTCGAGTCACATATACAGCACACACTCACAGAGTGCAGAGTGTCATAACCGCACTTGTGAGGCCATGGTGAACTTTACATCACATCAACCCTGCCTTCAACCACGTGAACACTCCACTAGGAAGTGAGAGGGCATGCGTAAATCGCAACCATCCAACACTCGGCCTCTACACTCAGCACATCCTCTCGCTGAAAACAAAAGAGGAGGAGGTGTTACAAATTCCCGTTTTGGGTTGTGGTTCCCATGGCGATAAGCACAATGTGCGTTTGGTTTTTTTTTTTCTTTCTGTTCTAATCTCAGCTCCACGCCTGTCCTGTCACTGGTTTGTTGCTTTATTGTGTCCACTTGTTTCGTGTCAGCTCTTGATTAGTTTGTTTATGTATATGCTAAGCTCTAGTCCAGGTTTTTGCATGTTTAGAGCCTCATCTGTGTTAGTGTTTAGGTTTATGGATATTCCACATTAACAGCCCTGAACCACAAATTGTGAAAAAAAAAAAATTGTTATTGTTATTTCGACTTAATAGATCATTATTTCAAGATGTCATTATTTTGACTTAATATCCCTTTATTTCCACTTGATAACTTGTTATTTTAAAATATTATGTCATTATTTTAACTTAATAATGCATTATTCTGACATATTTTTCACTATTTCAACATGTTATTTCATTATTTCTATTTAATAAAGCATTATTGTGAATATTTAACACCCCATAAACTAATGACAGCACATCAGCTTTTTTTTCTGTAATTCATAGGAACTGATGAGTTCTCACTCTGAAATATAAACAACAACAACAACAAAAAAAAACAGACCAAAAAAGAAACTTCAAGAGAAGATGAGAGGAAAGATAAAGTGCTTCTTGGAGGCTTCCTGCAAAATACATTGATTGATGCAGTCCTCTTCTCACTTCTGTCGAAATGCACATAAAGTCTGAGCGCTTCAGTGTTCAACAGATGAAAGGGGGGGGGGGGGGGGACACCATCTGCCGAATGCTTTGATTTGAACCTACAGGTGAGCTTGTGTGAAAGACGGTGAGTTAACACATAACGAGTGTGTTCGGGGTCCAGTGGGCGTGGATAGGAGCTGGTTTCAGTAGGAGTGTGTTTCATGGTGTGATGGATGTGCTTGGACAAAATGATCATATGAAGACGAGAAGCCTGTTTACGACTCTGCACCGGAAATCTATTCCTTTGAATTCTCAAATCTGACCGGGAGTCTGATTGGAATTGGAATATTTGACAAGGTGTATTTATCCTCAGTATGGTGAAGTTTGCTCTAAGGAGATGTTTATTTAATATTTATGGAAGGAGTCTCCAGTGCTAGTCTTTGCTCAGTGATGATCAAAAAGGCTCATAGCGTTCAGTGAATTTAGCATTTCGGTGTGAATACGTGTCAAAACCCCATTCATTTATGTCTTACAGTACAGAACGCAGTCATGGTGGAACATGCATAAAGCTGAAGTCCAAAGCATTGAATCTGCAGCGAAATGCTCACCTCTCCCTGACGCACTCCTGGGGAAGCAAGACCCGAAAATACTATAAGACATTTTCAAAGAAAATGCATTAGCGTTTGTCCACATTCAGGCCCCCTGCCAATCTAAAACAGTCCGCCGATTTCTATAATTTGTGCTTTCCCTTGCATTTGTGCTCTTTTGGAGAGATGCTTTATGCACTCGGGGGTATGCGCACCTTCCAACAATTCCTCCGTGAATGAGAGTGACTGATTTAGATCAATCTAATCAAACACCTTCACAATTTTTTTTTATGGTTTGAAAAGCTTCAAAATGTAATAAAAAAAAGTTGTTTCTGAATTTATTTTGAGGTGTAATGATAAATAATTTGCATTACAGCCAGATAACAGCATTAAGAATACATTTATCACAACCCGTGAGTTATACGGCGTAATGTGGGCCGTTTAATACGAGGACGCTGGAGAAATGGGCCATGTCTTTATGCTAATGTTGCCACGGGGTAAAGGGGCACGGCTCAAAGCAATCCGAGCATGAGCCGAGAAATAAAATTTTATTGGGGTTGATGTTGCTCAAGAGCTCAAGCTAGCCATCATGCATGCAAATGAGTTTTATAAATGCACGAGCATGATATCAGCAAATAGCCATTTGGTCTGTGGTGGAATTAATTATTATTTTGCTTCCCTGCCAAAAAGTCGAACGAGCTTTGTGTGGGAAAAGCAGATAATTGTCCAGCCGTTTCTCCAACAAGTATGACAAATAAAAGCAGACGGAACGACTTGTTCAATTTTGTCAGGCTTTTTTTGTTTTTATCCACTTCAAATGAAAAAGAAAAAAATGTAAAAGCAGAGCCGAGATCTCAGTGTTGTCTCTCTGTCATGTCTTTTATATTCACACAGAAGACATGTCACACACTTTTTCTCATAGCAGCAGTTAGATGTGATGCAGCGGAGCTTTAATCTTTCTCATCCCGAGAACTCTTGTTGCTGCATGACTCTGGTCTGCTCCTGAATGCGACAGAGTTTATGTTTGCGGTTTCAAGCAAAACCAAAGAAAACACCCTGTTAACTAAGCAGGAAGTCGAGAAGGCTTCCTCAAGCCGGAGCTCAGCGTATGATGCCGTGTCAGCGCGGTCACTCAAACCGCCAACATCACTACTTTAAACTGGTTTATAGTGGCATTCACTTTAGATTAATCACCATAGACATATTAGGTGGTTAAATTATAACACTAACTGTAAAGTTTGCTTTTTTTTGAGAAAGCAAATAAACTCACGATCACTAATGTTAGCTGGCTAGCTTGTTGCTAACAAACAGATGTTTTCATGGAGGCCTCCATGTTTTTTTCCAACTTTGTAGCTAAAAATTTAACTCCTGAGTTAAGCTGAATGCTCCATAAGGACACATGTTGGGTGTGAAGAATGTTGAATATGAATTCCGGTGATCCATGGCTGAGAGTCAAGAGGGCAAAACTGGGTGGGAGGGGCATACTCTCTCTCCCTTGTCAATCACAGTGGCACCATGCAATTGCACACATCTGTGAGCTCATGAATGCCTTGTGCATGTGCAATGGTTAGAAAAGGCACGAAGGTTGGATTCTCATGTCTCAAAGATTTGCTAGTGAGTACGAATTGGCAAGACAGAATTGCGGAGAAAATGGGGGTAAGTACGATGGTTGAGAAAGATAATACAATAAGACCAAATCTTGGTAAAGGACTTCTGTAACTTCACTTGCTCAAGCTAAGTAGTTTTCTCCATCTGTGCTGCTCTGCACTTCCCTGTCTGATACGTCTCGTTCCATTACGCACCAGGTATCCAGCCATGTCACTTACATGCTTAACCGACTTCTGTTACGCTCTCGGCTTTTAACTCTAATTGGCCGTCTGAGATCTGGCCTTTTCAGATAGAAGACTTGTGCCTGCAGCTTCCTCCAACCTCGTGCAAGTTCAGTGTCCTTTATCCATCAAAGTGACGCGGAAATGAGCGCATATTTGAGCATGTGAATGAATCTGCGTCTGATTCATGACAGTGTAAAATGACATCAAAAGCTGTACCGACATACAACACGCCTCAGTTGACCCTCATCTACATCGGATTTTCATCAAACATGACCTAATTTACACATCTGTTAAGAGAGACAGAAGGAGTCTCCAGTGTCAGCTCTTTGTAACAGTCAGAGGAAAGTTTTCAGGACGAAAAGGAGAGGCTGCTGCTATAACGTAAGTGATAACAGAAAGTAACTTGTCTGGTGGACATTAAATGTAACTATACAGTAAATGGATGAAAAAATTAGAACATTGTTAAAAGTACAGCAAATTCCTGTGGTATAACAGGAAGTTACACGTACCTGCCTAAGATTGAAGCAATTGCGCTGATAACAATGTAGCACCAGGATTTCAATCAGATGACAAAAATCCAAAAAAAGGACAGATTTTACTGTCTATGAGCACAAAAATTACGTTTCAACATGCCAACACCAAGAGACAGCACGCCATTTATATTCTACAATACGCAAAAAAAAAAAAAAAAAAAAAACAGTCAGGGCTGGTGAAGTTGGCAAGTGCATACTGCAAATATCTGATGGGCTGAAGCCTGGCAGAGAAGATGGAAGTAAGAGATTCCAAGTCGAATGGCAGCTGCTGCTACGAGCTCCTGCACCACAAATGTTTAAAAAAAAATATAATATAACAGTTTGTTACACTGAAGTAGAGCTGAAAAATATCCTGATCCTTCACCAATTAAATGAGACAAAGTGTTCATTTTAATACACTGCACCAACTTATCATTTTCCACTAAAGTCTTCCAATTTGGCAGAAAAATGTGCATCTTTTTGTCAGGAAAAGCTGTAGGCAATTATAATAAACACTTAAGTGGGGAAAATGCAAATAAAGTCTAATTGAAACTGCCAAACGCCTCAATAACTGCTGGGCTTTTTATTTCCATAAGCGCCACGGCTGTACTTTTGCAGATATAATGCTGTCTCGAGGGACTTCTAATAGAGCTGCAAAATAGGCGGAAATCCAACTCTTATTACAGGAAGGTTGAACGTTCAATAAGGAAACCTACTGAATGGATATAATGCATATTATTTATAAATAATAATAAAATAAAAGCTTGTCTGAGATGGAAAACAATGGTGGGTAAATAAAGAGAATTCAAATATATGTTCAGGGAAGCTGCAACCAAAGGTGATTCCACCAACTTGGCAGAATGCACGGCATCAGTGAAGTGAGTGCATCGATGACATCACTACCTCCAAGTCCAGCACTACACGCTCCAACCAGAAGCTGTGGATAACCACAGAGGTGCGTGCGCTGCTGAGAACCCGAGACTCCGCCTTCAGAGCAAGTGACAAGGCAGCCCTAAGAACAAAGTGCACACATTCGCACACCTCCTTCCAGATGTGCTGAACAACTTCTACGCTCGGCTTGAGGCTCAGAATAATGTGACAGCGAGGAAGACCACCGCTCCTCCCGGCGAACAGGTGCAGTGTCTAACCACGGCTGATGTGAGGAAAACTCTACGCAGAGTCAACCCACAGAAGTCTGCTGGACCAGAAAACATTCCTGTCAGAGTGCTCAGAGAATGTGCAAACCAACTGGCAGATGTTCTCACTGACATCTTCAACATCTCCCTGAGCAGTACTGTCGTTCCAACGTGCTTCAAAGCCACCGCCATCGTCCCTGTGCTGAAGAATAAGGACAATAAGAACAGGGACATTCGAACTTCAGCTCAGCATTCAACACAGTCATTCCTCAGCACCTGATTGGAAAGCTGAGTTGGCTGGTCCTGAATGCCTCCCTCTGCAACTGGATCCATGACTTCCCGACTGGGAGGCCTCAGTTAGTCTGGATTGGGAGCAGCATCCAACAACACCAAATTCCTTGGTGTTCACCTGGCGGAGAACCTCACCTGGTCCCTCAACACCAGCTCCACAGCCAAGAAAACCCAGCCCGGTCTACTTTCTATGAAGGCTAAGAAAAGCCCATGTCCCACCCACCATCCTGACCATATTCTACAGAGGGACTATCGAGAGCATCCTGAGAAGCTGCATCACTGCCTGGTTTGGAAACATACTCCAGGACCCTGCAGAGGTTAGTGAGGATAGCTTAGAAGATCATCGGGGTCTCTCTTCCCTCCATCACAAACATTTACACCACATGCTGTATCCGTAAAGCCGCTAGCATTGTGAATGACTCCACGTACCCCTAACACAATCTCTTCACCCTCCTGCCATCTGGCAAACGGTACCGAACCATTCGGGCCCTCACGACCAGACTGTGCAACAGTTTCTTCCCCCAAGCCATCAGACTCTTCAATATCCAGAGACTGGACTGACACCAACCCACACACACACATATACACATACTCAGCTGAACACCACTCCACTCCCTTTGCACATTTCTTTCTTAAATTGCTGCTAAAACACTGTACACAAAGTACTGTATTGACCATCTGCACTCTTGCTGCTAACACTGTATGTATCAGAGTAAATACATAGTGTCATAGTATGTTATGTTTACATTCACAGCATTTCAGAACTATACTGTTATATCTTTTTGCACAACCCGTTACATATGGCACTCTGTCCACTTTGCACTGTTTGCACGTTTGCACACGTGCACTTTACGTAGTCCTGTGTAGTCCTGTGTAGTCTCATGTAGTTCTCTGTGTACTGTACCAGCTGTAGATGGTTGAAATGACAATAAAAGCCACCTGCCTTGACTTGACGTAACACAATTTCAGTGTGAGGAATGCTGAATAATGAAGAATGATGGTTGACAAAACAACGCTGGCATTTATTAATGAATTCAGATCCATCTCAGACAAACATAACACATATTTATTCATTCCTTAATTGTCATATCCATATTGTCAATAAAGATTTTACTCACATTTATATCTGGCTGTGCTTAATATTTTATAATTGATTAACACTTTTTCATTTAGTCTCCTGATTATCCATTTGCCATTTCTACACCTCAGACAAGCATTTTTTTTTTTTTTTTTTGTTGCAGTAATACGCATCTAATTTATTTATTTATTTAATTATTGGAGAACTGTTGGAGTGTTTCAAATGAGCATGTAATATATACCTCTCTCCAACCTCTCTCTCTCTCTCTCTCTCTCTCTCTCTGCTTCTCTCACTCACTTTTTAATGACATCATCTCTGTGCCACTTTTAAGGATGTTCACATAATAATTCACGCTTCACATTTTCCTGGAACTATTTTCTGAACGAAAAGAAAAGAAAAAAAAAAAAAACGATAGGATAAGATTCTCATCACAATTTAGTAAGTGCGAGTTTTCATTTAAAAAAAAAGTAAATAAATAAAAAATAATTACTCAACCAAAAGCTGAACAGTGATCGAACGTCTCAGAGCAGATGCATTTCTTTTAAATTTTTTCTCATTTCAGTGATTGACGTCAACATGCTAATTGTATTACGTGAGCAAAGCGTGAAATGGGAAGCAACAGAAAATCATTCTACTTAAGGAATTAAAATGATCCAATGAGTAAGCGCATTAGTGGGCAGCTGGCGAATAAACAATCGGAGTGGTTTTTTTTACGAGGGCGAGGTGTTCAGTGGCTCGTGTGAGACCATAATACTCCAGAGGAATCAATACTCATACGTGGGTTTTTGCAGCTACAAAAAGAAACGCAGTCATTTACTGAAACAAACCTCTTATTACATCCTGTCATTCTTTAGCACATAGCACACAGCTTGGACACTAATTATATTATTAACAGTGTCAGTACTTGTTGCAGTATTAAACCTCTGTGCCATAATCTCAATCCTGGAAGTGGAAATTAGGCATTGCAGGTTCCTAATTTGTTCCTAATACCCGATTGTTTCTAATATCATATAAAACGATTCTATAGTTAGTATAACTGTCATAATATAAGTGTTAACAGAAATGAACTTGTCTCATGAACATTCCACAACATGAAATGTATCTATATATTTATTTTCCCATACCTGCCTGCTCCACAGTGTTTTATTCCTTACACAAGATACATTGTGTTACAATATATGCGATATTGTTATCATTAAGTGCCACTGCTTCTATTGTTAGCATCCAGCATACGCAGCATATTTCGTATTACTCTTCATGTAAAATCCATCCGATTTAGAAGGTTGCAAATGTTGTAAAGTTCTCATTTTGTCCAGATTTGAAGGTGTCGCTTGTATCTTCTTCTAAGACGTTCAATTCCAGACTACTGAGAGTCACTTGAAGTTTTGGATATGAATATAGAAACCTGTTAAAAAAAAAAAAAATACAATCGTTCAACAGTCAGCTGGCTGTAATTTTTTATCACATTTTTTATAATTAAAAAAAAAAAAAAAAAAAGTTTTACACACTGGTAAATGTAGTTATGTAATATTGTTATGTACAATTTTTTAAAAAAAGAATAAATTATCGTATGATTGTAATTTGTTTAAATTAAACTTTTTTTATTAAGCTGTTTATAAATAAATAATTAATTTTATTTTTTTATGCCACCACCTGTTTCTACTTTTTTTTTTTTTATCACATTTTTAACATTTATTCCCATTGCCTTGAAGGGATATTTTGGGGCTCGTGGCTACGGCCGAGCAATATGATGATATAATGTTGATATCGTGACAAACAAAGATAAACAAAAAAGTCAACTTTTCGGAGATATTTCAGGTATCGTCAGTATTTTTTTATAACAGTTACAAATTCAAGTCAGCTGATTAGATGTTAAAATACTGTCCTGAATATATGTTAATATTTTGTATATCATTTGCCAGAGTTCTGTCCTTTACATTGTAAAATTATTCAAACAAAAACATTGAGCTCATATTTTTTTACAGGCTTTCTTGCCATTTTGTTAGTAATCCTGTACAATGTAATACATATCATGTATCGTAAGTATTTTTGTCATATCACCCACGTGTATCCTCATCTGATTACTATGAGTTAAAGCATAAACATCCTGTGAAAATTGTTCGCAGTAAGTACGTTTGTAGTTACAGTACTTTTAATTCAGCACATATTGTGCATTTAGAGAAAGTTGCGCTTTTAGGATTTAATTATCTTTTTGAATCATTTTTGCCCTCGGTTTCCCTTTCACTAGGATCAAAATCCTCAAGAGACCAGCGCAACAAAGTAGTAATGGCCAAATGATGACTTTTAGCATCAAGGCGTCCTTCAACTACACCAACTGAATTATTGACATGAAAGCTTTCAGATTGTCTTTCATCATCTGAAAGTAAAACCCATTGAACTAGATCAGGGACAAAAAAATTAAAAGATTTGTACAGAATGCACACTCCTACAGTCACACACATACACACACACACACACACGCACACATTTTAGTAGAGAGTTTGATAGTTTTGTTTGAATTTGCTTTTAAGTGTCCTTTCATCAGACGCTGCGTACAGAAGAATGTTTAGCTGTGTGTTTCTAAAAGAACTTTATCAGCTCCATGTCTATGCAAAAAAAAAAAAAACCCTCTACAGTGCTTTGCAGAAGTATTTACCCCCTTGAACTTTTCCACATTTTGTAGTGGGGACTTGAATGGACTTCTTTATTATATTATATGTTTTATATAGACATACAGTATAATTTGATATGTAATACAATTTTATATATTTATTATATTAGATTATATGTAACAAATCTACACAAAATATCCCATAATACTGAATTGGGTGTGTGTTGTCATCAATATAGTTTGAAAAATTATTTACAAATCAAAAATGTCCATCCCTAAGTTAGTTCCAGTGCAACCAGTTACCGTTAGAAGTCACATAATTAGTTGAACGGAGTTCACCTGTGTGCAATTAACGTGTTGTGTAAGTCATCAATAGAAAAGCATCTGCTCCTGGAAGAACTCAGAGGCAATGTTATACCTAAACAAACAGTATCTTCCAGACCAAGAAGCTATCAAAACAAGTCCAGGACAAAGTTCTGGAAAGTTCAAAATTGGGTTGCACCAGAACTAATATAGGGGTTTACGGTAATCAAGTGTGAATATTTTTAAGCAATCACAACCTTTACTTTCTCTAAGTCCCTGGTGGGCTAGCAGCTAAGGCTCCCACGCTCTCATAGCCACAGCCTGGGTTCGATTCCCAGGCAGGGAACCGACCCAGCCACTGGGGACGTACCCTCGGTGTCGGTCTCAAGCCTGGATAAAATGGGAGGGTTGTGTCAGAAAGGCATCTGGCATAAAACCTGTGCCAAATCAAACATGCGGTCCAATGATCCGCTGTGGCGACCCTTAACGGGAGCAGCCGAAAGAACAACAACTTTTACTTTTTTGGTCAGGAATGAACCGGTGCAGATATAGTAAATAAAGTGTAAGGACTGACTGATGATGTGTGGGTAAGGTGTACAGGCAAGAGGCATTGTAAAGGGGAATTCTATTTGCACTATATTTCAGTCTTTTCAAATTTCTGTTCAGGTTTTCTTATTGGAGCCGCACCAATAGTTCATACTCAAGTATTTGAACTGTCCACCAAAGAGTAATCTTATCACATTTCCCACCTGTTCCACTATTGTGACACCTCACATCTCTGCACTTTGCTCACGCTACCCCGAGAGCGACCCTCAACCCCATGAGATCACTCTTGCTCATTCCCACCTCCATTGCACTCTTCACCATCTCCACCATCAACGTCAGGAGAATCTCACAAGTTGATGAGTTAACACCAGGGCCTCTGAACCTATAACGAGCCGTCTTTCCTGGCTGCTTCGTCCCGGGAGGCTGAAGGTAACACGGTGCCAGGTTCATGGCATCTGACAGCTTCATATGTGCTATGCTCATCTGTCAGGTCCAGCTCTCTCCCTCAACACAGAGCCCATTAAAATCCAATGCAGTCGCTCCCGGCCCCGTCTCATTAACGCACGACCTGGGAAATTATTTACTGCCGCTGAAATGTGGGTTATATGAGCAGGCTGCCATTACAGGGTGATGGAGGGCACGATGTGTGCGCCTGAACGACTTGGAAACTAAGCAATGTTAATTCGATTATTCTACATTTGCATAATGCAGCCGACCCCCATGTCCTGGCCTTTGGTCCCTTTTGCACATTCCTGGGAACGCTGGGTGTGAAGCGAAAGTAAAATACACGTGAGTGGGGATAACATAACATGTTTATAACATAAATGAAAATGAATATCCTTCCACACGCTCTGTTTAAGTGCTGCTGGCATCTGAGGATCTCAATAATAACAAGTTATCTTTTTGAGAAACCTTCTGATTATTAGTATCTGAAATACGAAGTAAGGTTTTTTTTGACAAATCTTTTTATTATTAAAGCTCGGTGAATACTCTTGTGTATTACTGGATGTAATACTTTAAAAAAATGATCAAATGTAATGCTCGTCTTTCAGTGGTATTCATTTGTTCACACAATCACTGTTCCCAAAAGAGTCTTCTGCAGTAAATCACATTGTGGGTGCTAAACAGATCTATTTGCATAAAATAGATCTGTTGTTTGCATTTTCTTTTTAAAGCAGAAACGTCTCAGATTGCATATTCATTCACACAAAAACCATACAAAATATAGACGATATTCTATTTTAACCATTTGACACAATTTTATGCAAGACCCTGTTAGCAAATCAGTTTTTAATTCCCCTTTTTAAAATGAAGTCTACACATTTTTAGACAAAGAGCATGCTCTAGACAAGATTAAAGACAAAAGTAGCAGTGCAGAAAATCCTTTGACTTGTGGGATTTTAAGGTTAATTCTAATTATGCCACAGATTAGCTTGGAACCCGGTGTACCCTTTTTAAGGCAATGGTGCCCAAATGGTAAATAGGACCCTGGAACTGCCAAGAGGATTACTCTCTCCAGCTCTATTGTGAAGTGAAAATGCTAAAAAAAACATGTCAGTGTTCCTATAGTTTTTGTTCTTCGTTAGGCTGCACCTGCTCAGGCTTTGTGCCACAGTTCAGAAGCTGCCTCTTGCCCTGACGCTCTGCAGGCGCCCTTCAGACTCTGAGTGCCAGGTAAGGTGAAAGTGCAGGGTGCCATGGGGGCAAAATGGCTCAGACCAGCTGCTGCCTTATGAGCTTGGGCCCAAGGCTTCACAAACTTTCACCTCAGAGACAGTTGAGTCCTGGCAGCAGTGGCAAAACTAGCATTACCTCAGCAGCTGGGGCCATGAAAGTGTGCAATTACAGCCATTAGGTTGCTTAATTAACAGATTGCTGTCAGCATGAGGAAAACGTAAAAAAAAGCGCATACACACTCCTGCTTTGATTTAGCATATGGCTTCATTTAAAAAGTAATAAGCATTCAGCAACTTCTCAGTGTGTTATTATAAAAGCTTCAGAAGTGCAAGTAATTACTTGCTGAGAAAGCAGCAAGTGATCAAAAAAAAGTATCAAACCAAGTAATGGACCACTCATACAGGATAAAATTAAAATCACTCAAACTTACAATTATTCAAAAAGAAATTGACACCTTAGTGACCTTGTCCATTAACCTACCCACCTCTGTCACACTCCCTCAGTACCTGTCATGTTGGTCTATATCCAGACTCACGTTCAAAGCCTTTAGCTGCTTTTATTCTTTAATTGGGCTGGGTTCAGGGCTGGAGTCCGCAAGTTGTGTCAGTATTTACATGGGGAAAGTTCCTCATATTCAGAGTCGGTTTATGCACCTACTTAAGTTGGTTTTCTGGGCTCAGATTATTAAAATTACCTGGGTTCAATTTGCCTTGTACCTGAAAAAAAAAATCAGGGATAAAAGAAATGTGGACTGATAAAGGAAATAAAGCTAAAAATTAATGACGTTTATAATTAATAGTATCTATTATTCCCACTATATTGACAAATATATCATTATATAGCGCTAGTCCATGGTTAAGTTTGAGGCTGAACAATGATGTGCCCGGTTTCAAATCAACTCACCTTTAAGTATGCACCATATGAAGGTAGATGTTGTATTTTCCTCATCAGTGACACAGGCCTGCTTCTTCTCCTCATAAAAAAAATTCCTATATTTGGCCAACATTGCCCTTCTCACAGCTCTACTTCATTAATTCCCCACTTACACATTAGTAATGAACTTTTAATTACCATTTCTTACCTAAAGGACTGCTCTAAGTTACAGAATTGACAGCTTATTACTTTATATCATGCACAGTTTCAAAGACACTGCCTCACAAGGGACTCCTTTGTGGCATTTCTACTGAAAGAGTTTATACTGGCATGTGATAAGCCGTAAACTTGAAAAGGAACATAATTGATGAACTAATGAACTAGCTGAAAAGACGTACTCTGGGCCGTAGTTTGATATTTTTACGTCTTAGCAAAGTTTTGCACAGTGAATAACCTGTCAACAAAGCTAAAACCTACTTACATGATTAAAGATATATTATACAGAAGAATACCGCACACTCTTTCTGTCATTTCTCATTCTACACTGTTTCTTGTGTGTCTTGGCAGAGGGTTGTACAATTTCTACCCATGTTTGAGGAGGAAATCCAAAGACAAAGGCTGCAATGGTTTGGCCATGTGTGAGTGATGAACACCAGTCAGCTGCCGTACAAACTCCTCTGGAACCAGTGACCCACACAGTGGAAAGTGCAGCAATCAGTTCCAAAGACGATATAGCCCAAGCAAGTTGAAAACAATCTGAGAGCATCATGCACACACACACACACACACACACACTCATTTGCTATAGGGAATGCAGAGCCATTCCACCTACCAGCATGTTTTTAGACAGTGGGAGGAAACCAAGGAACCCAAAGGAGACAGAGAAAAGGACACTAACCCAAGTTCAGGATCAAGCCATGGCCCCGGGAGTTGTGAGGCAGCAGCACTACCTGCTGTGCCACCATCCCACTCGAGCGCAAGCATTTACCTTTAACATTTTTGGGATACGAAATGCCAAATGAAGGATCTATCTTTTTCTTTTCTGTCAAACGTAATACCCGCTGCACCACCAAACCGCCTTAATCACTGGATAAAGTTTGAGTCCTTGAAAAAAATCAAACAGAAAATCAACAGAAGGTACTCTTATTGGTAAGCTGTGTTACCAATGTCTTAAGCCAAGGAGAGTTAAGGTTGCCTCCCAGCCTTGGCTAAATGATGTCACACGTACTCTTAGACAAGAGTGTAGAAAGGCAGAGCGAAAGTGGAAAAGGGATAAGCTTCAGGTCTCTTATGATGTTTTAAAGGCCTGCTTAATTCATTCTCAAATAGCAGTAAAGGAGGCAAAATCAAATTTCTTTTCTAAATTAAACAAATAGATCTAAAGCTTTGTTTAAGACAATTGACACAGTTTTAAACCCTGTTACTAATGTCTTTCCCGATGCTTCCACAGAGACCTGAGAATTTTTTTTACATTATTTCATTCACAAAATAAGGGATTTCAATTCTACTATTGTATCTTCTGAGTTGGCATCTACAAATTTACTTCCACCTGCTAACTACATGTCTCATGTTTCAACCAGTTTCCTCGTCCCGCCTAATCCCGCAAGTTTGATGTCCTTCCTGCACGTCTTTTCTAAAACAGTTCTTTTTAGGACAATTAGTCCAAGTGTGACAGCTATAATTATTAGCTCCCTAGCTAACGGGCTAGTTCGAACTACGTTTAAACATGCAGTTGTGCAACCTTTGTTAAAAAAAAACATTTTGACTCAGCAATACAAAGCAACTACAGGCCAATTTCTAAATTGCCCTTTATCTCCAAGCTTTTGGAGAGAGTTGTTTATTCACAGCTTCACTCTTATCTCAATACTTTTAAAATCTTGGACATGTTTCAGTCTGGTTACAGAACCTTACACAGTACTGAGTCTGCTCTGCTGAAGATCACTGGTGATCTTTTGCTTGCCCTGGACTTAATTTTGTTGGATCTCAGTGCTGCGTTTGACACTACTGACCACAACACCCCTCTCAATTGCCTTGAGTGTATGGTTGGCCTCCAGGGTTTGGCCTTGCTTTATCTCGATGACAAACTGTTCAAAATGCGGCAGCTAGGTTTTTAAGAGGGTCTAGAAAGAGGGATCACATTTCCCCCATACTGGCTCTCTTCACTGGCTTCCTGTTAAGTTTAGGGTTGATTTTAAAATTCTGCTTTTTGTGTATAAAGCATTGACTGGTCTTGCACAAAGATACATGTGACAAGTGACCTTCTTCACCCTTACTCTCCATCTAGAACACCCAGATCTTCCAATCAATTACTTTTGTCTGTCCCCCATTGTTAATGTAAATCCAAGAGTGATCAGGCTTTTTCTGTGGCTGGACCAAAACTTTGGTAAAAGTCTCCCTTTCCATGTGAGGTCTGCGTCATTATTAGCTATTTTTAAACCTTCCCTTAAATTCTATTTTTATTCTTTAGCTTTTTAAAATGTCTCGATGTTGATGTTACTGTTTTTTTTTCCCCCTACTGTAAAGCACTTTGGATCAACTTATGTTGTGTTTCAATGTGCTTTGCAAATAAATGTTGATTAAGTGATCGATTGGTTAACCCCTTGCTGATTCTCTTTCTACTACTGTTGGAACACATGAGTTTCGAAGCTCAGCAATTTGCATCTGCTACCTCTCCAGGGTCTGCCACCAGTGAGCCTAAAGCAGGCTTGGCATGGCTCAGCTGCCTAGACACAATCAATTTGCACACAGAGTCATTAGACATGCTCACACAGGAATACAAGGTTTGCAGATCCAAATTCGGCTTGCAGGTTTGCAGGTCTAAATCCACAGATATAAGTGCAGCAGCATATGACACGGGAGATGCACTCGATTTCCTGTCAAAAAAAGTGAAGACAAGAAATGAGGTCCTAAAAATATCAGCCGAAAAGGACAGATGTGTGCCCAGGTCTATCCCGATTCCCCCGTATTTTTATATTAATGCTCGTGTAGCTTCACCTGCCTGAGTGACAGCGATCTCTCCCACTCATTTCAGTTTTAATAAGGACATGGAGTGTGGAGCACAAATGGCATCATCCTGTCAGTCGGGGTGGCAGTGCCACATGCCTTCTAGCTGACACATCATGTTAGACTTCTCAAAGCCGTCCTTGATTTGTAAAAGGTCTTTCTATCCTTGAACGACTGCTCATTACAGAACATTCCCCTTCCTTAGCCCCAGCATATTTAGGAATGACTATTTACTTCACCTTCAATTCAGACGTCATCAGAATAATTAGCATCAGTTCAAAACAAAAACAATCTACATCTAATAACAGTTTAAAGCAGATCATTAGTACATGGCATGAGAGCTGAACTTTAATTACTTTCACTCCTGTTGAGTTTATTTGCTAACGTTCATTTGTGGGAGCTAAATCAAGCAACCTTTCGTGTGCAGATGTGATGCAGTGTATCTGGGTGCACAGCTATGTTAATAGTCTTGTGCTGGAGTTCCTCAGAAGTCAGTTTTTGGTCCACTTTCGTGTTGAAGTTCATCAGGAGTCAGTTCTTGGTCCACTTGTGTGGTGGAGTTCATCAGGAGTCAGTTCTTGGTCCACTCGTGTACTGGAGTTCATCAGGAGTCAGTTCCTGGTCCACTCGTGTGCTGGAGTTCATCAGGAGTCAGTTTTTGGTCCACTCGTGTGCTGGAGTTCATCAGGAGTCAATTCCTGGTCCACTCGTGTGCTGGAGTTCATCAGGAGTCAGTTCCTGGTCCACTCGTGTGCTGGAGTTCATCAGGAGTCAGTTCCTGGTCCACTCGTGTGCTGGAGTTCATCAGGAGT
>CM075019.1:2278361-2299251 GCA_037576675.1 Pangasius sanitwongsei
TTGTGGTGGTGTATAGAGCCAAAAATGTTAGAATTGTGTCGATGTCCCAATATTTATGGACCTGACTGTATATAAATCAAACTATATATATATATATATATATGTATATATATAAAACGCAGTGTTATATGAAGATGGGCATCTTATTTCTACATCCCGGGGAAAAAAAGCCATTCACGATACAGTGAGTGGTGAGATTCATCCATTTTGTTGGGACTGACAGGTTAGCAGCAGTCGGGGGAAAGAGCTACACTTAATAAATCAAACCTGACAAGTCGTCCTGCACGCACGTCGAGCACAACTTTGACTCGTTGCACACTTTTTCTTCACCTAGCTGATCCATGAAATTCCAGAGAACACTTTCTGATCTAACTCACGAGCGATGTAGTAAATGATCCTCTGCTTACTGAGCGCACTATGCGTCATCGAGTAGTGTCCGTGAGACGTGGAATAAATTGATTTAGGACACCGAATTTCTATTTCCGCAAGAACACAAAATAAAATAAGCCACTGTTTGCTTCAGACGATGTTTGGAAACACTGCGACAGCTAGACATACAGTGGTGTGAAAAAGTGTTGGCCCCCTTCCGGATTTCCAATCTTTTTGCATGTTTGTCACACTTTAATGTTTCAGATCATCAAACAAATTTAAATATTAGTCAAAGATAACATGAGTAAACACAAAACACAGTTTTTAAATGAAGGTTTTTATTATTAAGGGAAAACAAAATCCAAAACTACACGGCCCTGTGTGAGAAAGTGTTTTTAATTTTAAACAAAATTTGTTTGATGATCTGAAACATTAAAGTGTGACAAACATGCAAAAAGATTGGAAATCAGGAAGGGGGCCAACACTTTTTCACACCACCGTACACTGTAGTTTCCTATACTGCGTTTAAACCACAGCGCTTTTGAATTCTCCCTTCTGATCGGTCACGGGGTGTTGATTCATTTTCTGTAACAGTAGTACTGGTTCCTTTTTCGTTTCACGGATTCCCCCACGTAAGCGGAACCTAATAATAAACAGATTTTTTTTTTTTAAATGTGTTGTTTAATAACAGCAAGAAACATATAACTGTTTTATAACATATAAAAGTTTTGCATAAGGAGATGTTTATTTAATATTTAAAGAAGGAGTCTCCAGAGTCAGAGCTTTGCAACAGCCAGGGTTAAAGGTGTTACTCTGGGGTTTTCAGGACAGATGAATCTACTGGGAACATGACAAGAAGTGTGTGCATTTTTTTTTGTCTTATTCACTTAAGCAACATTAAATATAACTACAACATCAACACATGGCTAGTTGCAACAAAAATAAGCTTTATTATTAATCCTAAGTGGCAAATTTAAGAGATTGTACTCGTCGGTGTGACAGCGTGATATTGTCGCTGGTATTACGGTGCACTATGGAGACACAGATGTTTTTAAAATACTTATACCATTAAAGTTATACCATACTGGCTTGTCGTCTGTTGTTTGAAATATGCAGCAGCTTTTCTTTTTTTAATTACTTTGTTCTAGTTTTTGATTCTCTTTGTATAATTAAATTTCTGCACAGATGTTGCGCATACAGTGAGACACGGTGTGCTTCTATTTCCGACATATACATGTTAATTCATCTACATTAGCATGTACCTCGTAGCATGCACAGGTACGCTCACTGCTGGGTAAACTGTTTAGAAGACGAAGCCCGTATGCTAGGCTGATGGCTGCAGGACACATAGAGCCGTACGTACATACTGCCCGTCCTTTTCACAAACCTACACTGCTGTGATTACAGGTGCTTATTTTGATTTACTTCGCCGTGATTGTGCGAACGCGTGTCATCTTTTCTGCAATTAAGCAGCGTTATTATTGTGCAAGTTCATGCATTTAATGAGAAGGGCACCTCTGGGGGAGGTGATGAAATCAGCCGAGCAATTACTGACACAGATGGTTTACCGTGGGAAATGGGAGCAATGGTAATTAAGCACTAAAGATGTACAAATACATTTTCCACTTAAGATCAAACACAGTTGCTTATCTACAGAGGTGCTAACATTGCTAACAAGAAAGCAGACAGAGAAAAAAAAAAAAAAAAAATTTTACCAAAAACCCTTTAGAGCATGTTGGTGGACATGACGGCTCCATGCTAACAGCATAAATTCTGCAGAAATGTTTGGATTTATAAACCATTGGTTTTGCTTATAAAGAGTGTATAAGATTACTTTATAGAATTGATACAGAATTAACACAAGTCTGTTTATTCATTTTTGGTCTGAGAAATCAGAAATGCATCTTTTTCAGGTTTCTCTTGTACTACTGAAGCAATAGCTCAAAAGTTGTAAACGCTACAGCTAAACCATAGATGTTGATACCGCTGTATTTCTGATGCTCTAAAACGGTTGACTTTAGATGAAAGTAACTTCCACAACGGCCATCATCTGTCGATGTATTTATTTTTTCGAATTCAGAAGTCAGCCTCTCACTATCCCCGTTAAAGCAGCTAACAATGTTCATAGTATCATTGCAGCTCATTTAATGGCCGTCACTCACAACTCGGTGCTTTTCTTCCAGTCAGGCTCAAAATTTCGATCACTTAAAGCAACAGCAAAAAGAAGGGAACCTCCTCCTCTGATCAACACCTATTCAAACTGGAAATCCTGTAATATCAGTTTCCTGAATTTGCAACAGTGGCTGAAAGTGATGTGCACTTGCTGGAGAAAAGCTTGAGTACATTTCCAAGTTGTTATGTCATCAGTTATTTAACAAAAATAATTCACAGTTTGGTTAGAATAGATCACATCATTCTTCACAACCAAACCTATTAGCCCTTTAATCCATTTTAGCCCTTACATTCCAATAGAGAGGAAAGGTGACAAGGCAGATGCTCTGCTGTCGCTCGTACAAGAAGACTGAGAAGACATAAGGAAAACGTTGGCACCTTCACTGTAGATACAAACAAACAGATACAGAAATATATTACATTACATTTACATTACAAAAATGTATGAACATATCAAATATATTGAGTCAAAATCATCATGTCTGCTGATTATACCGACACGTACAGTGCTGAGAGACATTTAAACAAAGAAAGACTACTTTACTACTAAAATAAACGTTAGACACGGATGAATATGATATTACTTATAAAGGATAATCTGCAAGTCATTCAGGATGGATCTTGGCCTTCAGTTTTTCGATGATGATTTCTCAACCTTCTAAAAAAAAAATTGTTTAATTGATTAAAATTATTGTCTTGATGGGAGATCAGAGTCCATCCTGGAGAGCCAGATGATAACGGGAGATCAATGCGAGACTGCTCCAACCGACAGTTGCACATTCAGATGCATGTGGTCATGTACTGAATACATGATTAGTGTACACATTCCTTTTTGAAGTAGAACAGCCAGTAGGATATACACCAGATAAAATGTCTAACTTTCTGTTCACTCACTCTCGCTGTCAACAACACTGTCTGCTCAGATAGCGTCAACTAAATCCACATGAAAAAATAAATAAATAAAAAAAATACAGTCCAGACAGAAAGCGTGGAGGTGTCGGCGCACATCAAATTTATTTTCGCTTATTTACTTGTTTGAGCTGCATATGCCGGCCAAATATAATTGCATTAAAATTGAAAGGACACAGGAAGAATTTTAAGCATCCAAAAGTTTTAAAAGCTTCTTAAGGCCAGAGATGATTCATCAAGTAATTTGGCATTCAGACACGGTTGGGTTTTTTTTTTCATACAGCCAAAGAAATAAACACACAGACAGTGATTAAAACATGCAAAACTCTATCATGTCAAGATCTAAAAAGCTTCTCGCATGCATTCCAGCAGCGCAAACCTTCTTTCACAAAGTTAATTATATGCTGTTTTTGATGCTGTGACTCTTCCAAGAACTTTCCAGATGTGCTGCAAACGACTTCATGGTCCACTGAAATGCACTTTATTAGTAAAATTCGCATCTGCTTCTGTAAGAGAAAGTTACCTGCACAATTTTCCCTACAGGAGATATTGTTGAAGCAAGGCCACTTTCATATTCTAAAGGTGAGCTTTATTCACACACTCTGCTTTGGCTGGAGTTAATTGAATGACTACTGAGAATAAAGTACAGAAATAAATCAGGTTTTCTTTCATTCTTTCAAGGTTAGAGTGTTGTTTCATAGTGTGTCAAACGATGACGGAGGCACTCATAGCTCGACAGTGTTTAAGGAAAATCGAACCGTGCCTAAGGGTACAGTGGGGCAGTGCTGTCGCAGTGACACTTCCTGTGACACTTCCTGAGGTGCTGTTATAGGAAAAGAATCAACGGTGGTGATGTGAACCAGTGTGGTGCAACAGTGCTACTGTTACCATCTTGAAGTTTGATTATTTTCCTATAACAGCACAGCGGCTTTATTTTGCTGTTTTATTCTTCTAATACCACAGCAATTTGCCAATGATTACAATCTTTTATTTATTAAATGATGACACATTTTATGTAACAACCGTGAAACAAGTTAGCTCAAGTTCTCTCACACGTTATAGAAGCTATACACACCCTCACGTTATAGAAGCTACCCTCACCAGGGTCTATTTGACGTTAATAAGAAAAATTAAGCTTGTCATGGTGTTACTAGATACAAAAAAAAAAAAAAAAAACGCATAGCATAAACTCGACTTTCCCATATCGGAAAACTTAGGGACAGTTACAAAGGGCTGACTCTGGAGACTCCTTCCAGAAAGGAAAAATAATCCATTTCCCCACATTTAAATGAGTTTGTTTAAACTTTATGGAGATTAAAAGTGTCTTTGATATGAATTAAATCTGAGTGAGCCAATTTTCATTAGCCCAAGATAATCACAAGGTGTTTGACACTAACTGGCAAGGTGACAATTTCACTAGAACAGAAAAGCTTCAGAATAGAGGCTGCAGTGGATGTAATTCAAGCATCAATTATCAGCATCTTTATCTGTTTATGCCACATTATATCGGTTAAAGACAAAAAGAATGCCAGATAATCATTCAGACGTGCAGCAAGCAACACATTAGCGCGCTGGTGAATTGATACCTAAATATATCTATCTGATCTGTTTAGCGCTGTTAATGTGCATCATTTGCTGGCAGAGTGTGTCGTGTATATCAAACCAGGCTGCAGAGTTTAACTTGGATGATAGCATGGATAATGTGTCAGTTTCAGTGCAAATGAAAGGCATCGGAGAAGGAGCAACATGGCAGAACATCGCATCTGTTACCAGATGGTTGAGCTGAGGCAATCAGTTTGGAAAGTCATGGAGCACACAAACAAGTTCCCCGTGTACTCCCACCTCCCAAAAACAGCTGGATTGGCTATGCTAAATTGTACATAGGTATGAATGTGTGCATTCCTGCTTTACACCCAGTGTTCCAGGGATAGTCTCCAGCTCCTCTGTGACCCTGACTGGTAAATAGTAAATGAGAACATGAGCCTGCTCATTAGGCTGAACAAACTAAGACAGCTTGGAGATAAATTGAAAGAGAGACATTGGCTAGACAGATATAAAAGCAGCCAACAGCATACCAAAGACATCAAAAGATGCACCAAAGGAGCTAGATGTCTCCAGCTCAAGAGGCTGGCACATTGTTGAGGAGAGTAAGGTGAACAGAAGCATGGCTAATGAGATATCTGACATCTTTCCCCTGAAAAAGAACCACAAATAAGGACAGTGGACATGCACCATCTTTATGCTGTGACAGATGCGAGTCTCAAGGTATTGAGTTTACTTGTAGTGACATAGAGCTGGTGTAAAATGTTGTGTTTCTGCAATGGGAGATTGCTATGTTGGTGTTTTCCTGTTCTATCTATTTATACGAAATCAAATAAGGGCCTTGATTCTAGCCAAAGCACTAAATTTATCTCGTTATGACTTAACAGTGGTCAGTGAGAATGTGCTTTCAGAAGCACCTCCATCTTTGGCAACTGTAATTGTTTCGTGGATGTTACACAGCATTAAATGTACCTCGGCAAGTTGCTGTAAAAAAACACTTCAGAAACTTCGGTGTCATAATAGTAACGCCGCTTCATCACACCACCCTAACAGCATCCCCAAAATGTTCTATTCTTTACATACTTATAACAGATTACGACTAAAAAAAACAGTCTTAACCGTTGTGGTGTTCAGTTGCTTCAAGGATATGTTAAATACCTTCTGCTGAATCTACAGCTAGCACATAACAGTTCTGTAACCAGTGAAATTACTGCTAACTGTTATAGCCAAGGGTTCTATTTATTAGCTATTGGCACTTGGTTTAACAGGAGTGGAGGCATCCTGACTAAATGAAAGACATCTGTGAGCAGGTCTTCATCATCATCAAGGGACACGTTAAAATAGCTTGAGCACACAGATCATATGGGAGGCTTTAAAAAGAACTGAAACCCGCTGAACATCGCCTGAAGCAGAATGGAGTCAGTCACTGGGAGATGGAGACTTGGAAGGGACCAATAAGACATTCTCTGTATATACACCAAGCTCAGGATCAGACAAACTGCAGGTTTTTTTTTTTTCCCCCCAAGTTCCAAGTGTCACATCTGAATCTGAATCCACAAGCCAGACCTGAATCCAGTCCAGAAATTATATCACGCCCAATGACTGCACCTGTTACCTGTTAAATCCTATCAGCTCACTCAGCTCTAATGTTTGTCAGGTTTTGCCATTTCCACAACTGCCACAACGTCGGTTTTGGATGCTGGAAAAGTGAAACCACCACTGGATTTAGTGAAGACCAGAATGGTTGAGTCACAGTTCACTGTTGCACACCAGGTTCTGCAGAGAAAGTGACTTTGGGTAAACTTGTTTCAAGCATCTCCAGTGTTTTCAGTGCCATGCTTGTGTTCTGACTGTGTTCAAACACGCAGAGACATTTGGGGCCTCAGATGGAGCATGTTGCACCAACAACTATCCCATCTCATCCAACTCTACTGAGTGAAGGTAGGATGAATTTTTTTTTTAAAAGTTTTAGCAAACTATTAATAGCTGGTCATATTTGGTTAGTTGCTTATAAAGTGGAAGTTTCCATCATTCGTCACTAATGTAAGTCCAGAACCGGGTTTCATGCAAGTATTCTCGGGGTTTCAGGTTTCATTTTATATCCTTGGGTCAGATTCAATATTCAGAGATTTTCATTTTGTATTTTAAATTTTGTTTCAGTGCTGTTACAGGAAAATAATCAACAAAGGGGTGCAGTGGTGTAGTTACTGTTTCCACAATAGTTGATTATTTTAATTTGATTATTTTAATTTGAGCTGTTAATGTAGAAACAATAATGTATTGGAACAGGTACATTTCTATAAACCTATAATCTGAAGTACAGCCAGCACTACTGTCAGGGCTGCTGTTATAGAAAATGGACCAACAGCTTCTGACCAATCAGATTTGAGTATTCAACAGCACTGTGGTATAGATTTATTTCCTGAACGGTTCTCAGGGGAAGCATACGTTAGCCGTCATCCTCCACAGTTGGTAGCTGCTGTGCAATAGGGAGGAATTAGCTACTGGGAAGGAATTAGCCTTTTTTTTTTTTTTTTTCCAAATTGGGGAAATAAGAGTGTTTGTCATCTCATTGTACCTTAAATTATAAAAGGGGCATGCAACTTTTCCCAGCTTTCCAGTATCCCAATCAACAATTTGTCTCATTAGCATTTTGGAAAAGTAGTGTCTCAATACGTATATTGACATACGAATATGACGAAGTAGCTCAAGAAGAAGTGTAGAACGTGTCGAAAATGACCATTTTAATGAAGAAAGGATAATGCACAGGGATCAGATTATGCTTTTACAACACGCCTAGTTCCACTAAAGCTCAAAAATGCTAACTCGTGTTTAGAGTTGATGGATGAAAACATTGGAAAGATGGTTAAACACAAACATTACACGTTAAGAAGGCCACTTAAGAATTGCAAGCTAAGTAAAAAATTTGAAACTCCACCTGAACCTCACAGAACAAAGATCTAGACATCAACAATAATGAAGTGCTTGACCTCGCAGAGGTCATTCATTAACCATTATTCAGTATGTTTATTCATTAAGCTGATGCTTTTCAAGGAGGAATCCAATCTAAAGCTAGCTGTAGCTGTAGATTTTCTGGGATTTGCACTCATAACGTTCCGGTCACTGAGACCAGCCCTATACTGCTGATGAGCTGCTACTAATACAGTCTGTCCTAAAAGAAAAAAAAATGTGCTTTTGTGCTGTATTTCATTAATGCGCCTCAGGGCTTGACATCTTTATTGCTGCAAATATATCATTTTTTTTTTTTTTCAACTCCATTTGTCGGGTAACACACCAGGCACCTCAGTGGAAGTGTTGGGACTGAGAAGCTCAGAAAATGACACGAAGAGCAACAGCGATATAAGATTCATGAAGCAGCTTTCATGTCAGGTGACAGCAAAAAAAATGATGCGTATTAAGGCAAGAAAATAGCCAGCCAAAATATGAGGCTTTCTTTCTGTCAAAACAGGAGCCGAGCGCTTTGAAGCACTCTGCTAAAGGAACCCGAGGCAGTGTTGTGTAATTATTTAACACTTAAGCCCACTAGACTTGAATCAACAATGTATTTTTCATGTTTTATATGACAAATTATGCCTTTGCCTAGAGAGTTTAGGCCTATAAACGCAATAATTATGCCTGGTTGCTGTCTTGCACCAGAGACTGGGTCAGTGATAAATATTCACTCGTTTATGAACATATTGCTGAGCAATATTAAACATTTTCCAGCACTTTCTTTTAAAGCTTACCTGCACACATGGCAAAAAAAGAACTGTCGGCAATATATGACGCTGCATATTTCACACCTATTAGTCTGTTTGCCAAGTTTTTGCTAATTGGTTTGGTTTCGCCCAACAAAAATTGTCTGAAGGCTGAAAATGTCCTCTTGAAACCCCTTTATTCAGTGTTCACAGGGCCGGCGCTAGTAGATAATTATAGACTGGATAAATAGTCTGTATTTATCTACATTTATCAGTCTGTCATTAGTGTATCTGCTAACTTTTGTCTATTTTACTAAGTAGTGCAAAGAAATATGGCCAGCTAACACAGACTATCCTTAAAATAAGTGCAGTGTATATAATTATATTATCACGGCTAGTCCTGAATCACTGTAAGTTTGAATTTTTTTCAGCTACACATTCTATTTATGCAGTTCAGCCTTGATATCCGATCAGGTTTTAATGGGAAATTCCTCTTTTGAGTGTGTCAGTGTAATGTGCCTGGTCATGTGCAGAGAGAAATCTGCTACAGCTCTGTCGTGAGGGCAGCACCGTCTTGGCACAAACTCGCGGAATGTGTGTGGCTAATGACCGCCCTGGTTCCCTGTAATTCAAAGATGAAGACGTCCTCTCAGGCCAAGTGTGAAAGTGGGGGATGGAATCTTCATGGGTGGGAAGGTTAAACAAAGAGCAGTGCCACTGACAGTGCAGAGTTAATGAGTCTCCCCAAGCTCAGCGCTTTCTTTCTGCCAAGCGCATCACCAGTCAAAATGCTGCACAGTTTCTAGAAGAAGAGCTTCGAGAATTCAGCGTGGTTCCTGAGAGGTGGAGGTAATCAGCACACAAATTGCCTCAAGTGAAACGAAGGCACATTTTACGGCATTTGGCAGATGCCCTTATCCAGGGCAACTTGCAATTATCTCATTTATACAACTGAGCAGTTGAGGGTTAAGAGCCTTTCTCAAGGGCCCAGTAGTGGCAGCTTGGCAGGGCTGGGATTTGAACTCATAACTTTTCAATCAGAAGTCCACCATCTCAACCACTGAGCTCCCACTGCCCAGACATGGTTTGTTAAAGATGTTAAAGGAAACAAATGTCGCATCACATCGCTTCTTGTTTAAATATCTTGACAAGTGTTCCCTTTGCTGGTCTGGTTACTCTGGTCAGGCCCTGTTTTTTTTTTTTTTTTTCTTACTTGAAATTAATCAGACCAAAATCTCAGAAACTCACTGACCATCAGAAAATGTGCATGAGACCAAAATTTAACTTGGCATAAAACTCTACATTTGGCAAAAAAAAAAAAAAAAACAACACTGCACATCACCCTTAGAACACCATCTGCACAGTGAAGCATGGTGGTGGTAGTATCATGTTGCGCATTTCCCTTGGCCTCTTGGTTGCCTCTTTTACTACTGCCCTCCTTACATAATCACTGACTTTTGATGGATGGCCTCGAGGCAGAGTCCATGTACTGAGGAATAATACAGGGATTATCACAAATTAGCAGCAGAAGAGAAATGGTTATTATGGACTAGCGATATAGGATTTGCCCACAATGCTGTACCTGACTGCAGAGAATAATGATTGGTGTTTGACACGTTCTTCTCTGTGGGAAAACAAAATTCTACACTGGTTATTGCTTTCCTGATGGAATTTTTAAGTGCAGTTCCGGTCCTGTTAACCCTGTTTGCATGTAAACTATAATCAGAAAGGACTAAGCCTGAAAAGATAATAGCGTTCAAGGGCAACACCTCTTATCGCACCGGTTGTTTCACGTTTACTGTGGCATAACTTGTGATGTTAATTTGCACATAATTAACACAGGATATGTGGTTGGTATTTACGGAAACTGTTTCCTGTAGTGAGGTTTGGAAGTTAAAAATCCAAATACTATGGAAATAAGTGTGTCTCCGTCTGATGCTCCATAGCTTCTACTGAATTCAGAAGTACTGAAGACAAAATGCACATAATCTAACCACAAGAGAATTAACCAAAAATGTTGGAATTGAGTAAATTTCTTTCAGGAGTGAGTATTTGGCGCAATTCAGAGTACATTAAGTTTAATAGGAGATACATCCATTCATCATCATTGAGCACTTTATCCTGGTCAGGTTGGTGGTGGAACCAGAGACAATTCCAGGAACACTGGGCTCGAGGTGGGAATACACCTGGATGGGACACTATCCATCACAAGCCATCGTTCGCATTCCTTATTGACACCTAAGAGCAATTTAGAGCTCCTAGGCTCCTTGCCAATCCACCTGCTTGCATGTTTTTGGGAGGTGAGTGGAAACCGGGGGAAAACCCACTTGCATATGGGGAGAACCCCACAAAACCCCACACTGACTGTAACCCAAGCTCAGGATCAAAATGTAGACCCTGGAGCTCTGAGACTACAAAAGTCCTTGATGTGCCATCCATGGGTGATTTTGGTTTGCATAACCAAAATTAATTTCTTTCTGCTTTTCCTGGTCAGGGGTCGCAGTGGAACAAGTCTGAAAACGTCAGCTCAGACTTGACCGTCCACAGCCACAGATTCTATCTCCTCCTGGAGGATCCTTGATGATCCCATGCCATCTCTCCAGCAGGTCCCGAGTCTGTCCCAGGATCTCTGTCCAGTCGGACATGCCTGATACAGTTCCAAACAGGCAGCATCCTTGTAAGGTGGATTGTCTCCTGGATTGTCAAGCTCCTCATCCTATCATGGAGAGTAAGCCAAGCAACTCTGCAGAGGAACCTCTACATGTACTCCCGTCTTATTCCTTTGGTCATTGCCTACAAGTCATTAGCGTAGATAAGGATAAGGATGTTGATCAACTGGGAAACAGAGAGCTAGAGTCTGAAAATTGAGCTCCTGCTTTACTACAACAGATGGGTACGTTAACTGTAACACTGCCGTTGCTGATCTAATCTGTTTTACTTATTCTGGTAAGGGTTGCTTGAGAGCATTACGGGAAGATGATCAGTGAAATGCAAATTTCCTCCTGAGCTTTTGAACATTTATTATCAATTTTATTATCATTAAAAATGAGCAGAGTTCTTGCAGGTCAGTGGTCAATGTTAGAGCTGCATCCAGTTTAGCGTTTTCATGCTGTGCACATATAATCACTGATGAATTAACAAGCTACATGCTAACTTATCACAGATTGTTTCCTCATGAATGACAGTTTCCTGGGAAAGATCAGAGGTGATCAGTCTCAGGTGCCTTGTTTCTTATTAACCATGAACTTTTCTGCTAATTAGTAGATTTTTTAATTAGCCTGGATATGAATATGTGAAACCAAGATTCTGAGTAATAATCTCAGTCCAAAATGCCAAACTTGGTGTAAAGTTGTCAGCTGTTGGGTTTCACAGCTGTTTCCTGCGTAGATCTCCTCCCAGGTTATAAAGCTTAGCTAAATTGCTGTGATTTATCTTAAAGTTTGGTGTTAAGACAGGTTTAGCCCAATCCAGAGATTCTCTGAGAACTGCTCGAATCTTTGCTTTACAGAATATATCACTCATCCACTACACTACAAGTCTTGGCATAAAAGGCCTGCATTTGACTCATTTGGTCCTCAATAGCCTCAACTCCATTTCCATTTGGTCTCAGGTCAAGCAATTTTGTCAAAAACGGATGTGGCCAGTCTTGGATGTGTGATTTGTGGTGTGATGGACGCAGCTGATTCAATTCTAAATGTGCCAGAATTACATTTGTAGCGCCGCAGTTACTTGAGTATGCACTGAAAGCAAGTCCAGGAAGAAAACTATGGCACAGGGGGAAAAAAAAATTATGAATGATTTGGAGATTCGTTTTGGGATTCTGGGAAAAGAAGAACTGAAATGTTCTCATGGATATGTGCATGTCCAAAATAAAAAGTAGCGCATCAATACTCCACTACGTTTCTTCCAAAAGCATGAATTGTTTAAAATTTAGAGTGGATCATTGTTGTTACTTTTGACTCCTTGGGGCTTAAACAGCTTCAGGGAGAGAGATAACAAAAATTACCCATGCTAAATTATAAAGTAGTTGAAGGTAACAAATATTTCCCAAACCAAACCATAAGCAAGGCAGACGCAGCAAGAAGTACCCATGATACCCATTAAATAACACGGGGTAACGAAAGTGAATACCAAATTCTAACAACCAGATTTCTTTTACATGCCTTTTTATTGCCTTTATTTTGTATCAAACATTTGTTAGTTCATCCGTTCATCCTTATGCATGACAATCCGCAATTTTTTTGGTATGAATCCAGAATATATGATAACAATACATGGTCATCAATATGCCTCCTGTTTTATGAACCCAGTTTTTACAGCATTTTTATAAATCAATCAGCAATTACTTTTTAACAACTTTCACACCAAATCAATGGCTGGTACAGCTGCGGGAAATATTAAGGCTTGTATAAGCCCAGAATCCCTCACAGTAATTGTTTGTCAGTGAAATAAGTTTTGCTCTCATCCAGCGAAGGAGTTTTGGGGAAGAAAGCCTCACGAGTCCTGCTGGTTTGCTCAAATCTGACCTTTGTGAACCTCACTGAATTGAGCAGGCATGTTGGGTCCTTCTGAGAGCGAAACTTGTGCTGCTTTCTGCAAGAACATTATTAAAGATGTCCTTTAGAGAAATGACTTTTCACAGATCTGTGCTGTAGTGGTGGAGTTCAAAGCTGCATGCAGAGAACAATTATTACAAGCTCCCATGGCAGCAGCTTTTGTATTTCCATCAAAAAAATGCCATCAAACCCCACTGTTTCTCGGTGTTAAAGCAGGCTACATGGGCACTGGATCATACAGACTACTGGATCAGAACACTTTCCTGGGAGGAAAGGGAGAAAACCGTGCATAGAGTAGTGTCCCAGTGTCTGAATCCAATACCAAGATGTTTAAACTAATAAGAGATTCAGATCTTTGGATGCCATTTTAATATGACCGATTTGCATTAACGCTATAAAGTCAGCCTGGTGCTTGCACTTGGTGCTCCAGTGTCACCTTTTTTTCCCCTCTGAATGCCACCGTCGCTGTACTCAGGCCTCCTGCGTCACACAATCAGTCTCCGTTCAAACCGGAGAGACACAGCCAAGTCAATCTAGCCGTAATTCCGAGCTCTGTCACACAATTCCCAGAGACACTGAAGCCCTTATCAGATCAGCAGCCAAATCCTTCACAGTGCCTCCCATCCCGCAATGCAAAATATGTCTTCCTCGCCTCATCCTGTGCAGAATTTAACAAGGCTGTCAGCGTGTTTACCAGCTTATTTACTCTCTCAACCTCTGCCAGAAAAGACCATATAACAACCGTTTGCAACGCTGGACAAACAGGTGGAGGCGTCTCAGTGATTCATTGTCGCAACACAGGGCAGTATTCAGAGTTGAGTTAAACATGCGCAGCGAGGCGTTAATACCTCAGACATGACTACAAACTAAAGCGCTGTTCAGACAGTTGTACTGGATTTGTGTGGGTGGGGCTCAGTCATTGCATTTTATTAATTTGAAAAATTAAAGTAGAGAGTTAAGTGTGCCATCGCAATTTTAAGACCACGATTTTGTGTCTCGGAGCTACACTACATTGTGCACACAATTACCTGTCAGGTTTTTTTTTTTCCCCCTATTTTTAAATTGTCTCTTGCTTTTATGTTACATCATATTCCATTTGACTGTAACGAGGAAATACACTCGTGAAAAAAACGAAATTATTCACTCTATAGAAAGGGGAAAAATGGATTGTACAGTATTACACACATGAGCAACCTCGCAGCTTCTCCGCGCTCAAAAACAGTTTACAGTCTCACTTCAAACAAAAAAAAAAAAACAACTGATCGAAAATGTGATAATTGCAGCTAAAGTGCAAGACACACCTTAATTGCAAAGGTAAAACAACTGATGAAACCTGAAGAAAGGCTGTAGAAGAAACATTTTCCCAAACTCCCATTTATTGGGTTTCACTCTCGGCTTGCAACTTGATAGTCTTTGCTATGAGTCTTTGGTTCTTGTGTTTCGTGTGTCAATTTGGACCTCATTTCTCCTTCCAAAAATCAAATTTTCAGCCTCTACATCTCCTGTTCTACCATCCTGCTCAGTGTTTTATAATCACTGCGAAATGAACTAGAAGCTCCTGCATTGTTCGATAGAATAATGGCAGGGGCACGATGGTCGAGTTTCTGGACGCTGGCTGTTGAATCATCACGACACAAATGTGATACACTGGTCCAAATTTAGAGATAGCAAAGTCTTTGCTGTATATTTCTTAGCTGAGCAGTGCTCGAGATGGAAAACATCCTGTCCTAGACATGTCATCTACATGATCTTCGAACAAGAAAATGAAGTCCATACTTACAGATTTTCTTACAGCTAATTTCATGTTTAGAAATCATTTCATCCAGTGGCAAAATATATAAGGAAAAGAAAAGTAGTGGCCCTAGAACAGACCCTTGTGGCACACCAAACTGTACTTTTGTATGCAACTTGTTAACCTTTTCAAACTGGTATGCAGCAATCAGCTAAGTGCTAAATGGATGGGGTTTTTTTTTTTTTTTTTTTTTTTTTTTTTTTTAATTTGATATTGAATGTCAGTATAAATGGTTAAGGTGAATAAAGTCCATTAAGAGCCTATACGAACTAATGAGCCTGAAACTGGACATATTCGTTTGTTTGTTTGTTTGTTTAAATGATAAAATGATTCAATGAAATGATTCAATTATGTTAAAACGATCATAAGTTTTAGGTTTCAGGAAATGATAAATAATTGAATATTCTTTACCTAGCTGCCTTTAAGTGCATTAGCTAGCTACATTAGTTAGCTTGGATTGTTTTGTAAACTGGAAGTAAAGTACATTTTTGTTTTCATTGCATCAGAATCACGTGTAGTGAATGAGCGTTTGTGACTCATTGTCAAGAACAACATACTGGGTAAGAGCTGCTATTTTCTCACACCTACCATCATCTTGAGACATTTTTTTTCTCGCACCTAGCCGGTGTGTGCTGTTAGCGATTAACTCCTTGTGCTGAGTTTTATGTTGAAGATGTTTTATCAGGTTACTTGCAGGAAAATGTTATAGGTCCTCTACAGTTTTTAGTCTGCTTTGCTTTGCATTAATAGTGAAATAAGGCCATTAGTGCGGCCATCGTGCGACAATATACACTCAACTTACGTTAAATAGTATCACATGATATCAGATGTTTAGTATTGGAGCATTTCCTTTTATTAAAAAAACCCCTACAGAAATCCTGCAGGATTTTCACTTTTTCTGCAGGATGTTTGCTGGTATCCTGCAGGAATGATGAAATCCAGCAGGACACATTGACAAACTTTATTTAATTACTTTCTTTTGTTATTAAATTATTATTACTATTATTGTTATTGCTATATATGTTTATATACTCTTATGTAAAGCGCCTTGAGAGGCCTTTCTAAAGGCGCTATATAAAATAAAGTTTTTTTTTATTATTATTATTATTAATCTATCCTGCAGCACGACTTCTTATTTAAATTCTTTCATTTCTACAACCTCACCCTCCATTAAGCTCATCATCATGCTCTCCATTAAGATGCTTGACATTCCCAAATGTCCCAAATGCAAAGCAAACCGTAAACACAGACTGCTGAGTTTGCATTCTCACATGTATAGTATTGAAGTACAAACGGTATGTAGAGGTGTTTGTACCTCTCATGTTATGCATGCATACACTTTTCTCTTTTTAATTTTTATATGTACTGATTGAAAAGCGCACAAAGAATTGCCCCCTCTTTGCACATCACAATTTTAAAAAAAAAAAGCACACTTTTAAGATGATGAACTAGGAAGAGATCAAAACCGTATTCTCAAGTGAGCATCAGGAGAGTTCCTATTAGATTTATTGACATTTTCACCCTTACCATCATTAGAAATGTCTCCCCATAAGACATGTACGGAGTTCTAAACATACAGGGGCATGTTAGACATAGCCTCTTGACTACAACTGACAACAAATGTGCGTTAATTTGGAACTGCAAGTTTTATTAGTCCAACATTACGAAGATGAATTGTTCATCTCTGGAACAAGCCATGTCTTGTATGATCTTATCCTTTTTGCACCCGGAGTAGAAGATATAGCAGAATTCCTGCTTATTTGTTTAAATTCATTTAAGTGGATGTAACATTGTATAATAAGAAAAACATCATCTAAATTAGAATCAGTTGCAGGTTATTCTGAATTCAGCAGCCTATTTTATTCTGTATCCATGGCCTTCTTGTGGCAGCTGGAACACGCGCCTCTTCCTTTAAATGCACTTTGTACTCCATTTGAAAGCCTTAAAAAAAAGAAACAAGTTATTACTGTTATTTGTAACTATAACAAATGATATTTTCTGCAATAAAACGTAACAGGCTCTTGTGAAAATATCCAAATATTTGCTATCGGAGGATTTTTCTAACGTCATTACTGACAAAAACTTAAACGAATCTGTTTGGTTTCTGAAGAGATTCTGAAGTGTGCAACCAGTAAACACTTCGCAGTCGACAAAATGAATTTAAAAAATGGTAGATCTGCTTTGAGTGGGGAAAAAAAAAACCCCACTGCTTAAACACTCGTCCTGAAGTCTTTTAGGAGATATGTAGGCATTTTTAGGATAATAAGATTGGTTTAGTCGTGAATGAGTCTTTGAACGAATCGGTTGAGTAAACGAGTCAGTGAAGAATTCACAACGCACGAAAAGAGACGCTCACTTTTTGCACGTATTGGTGTAACGATGTAATTTGCAGAAAGGGCCAGTGAACGAATTTCCGAGAAAAGCTTCGATTCACCGAGCTGACGTCACTCTTTGGTACTGTAGTTCCATAGGTGTTCAGCTGTCACCGACCGCCATGTGTCCGTAGATGTGTAGTCCCACTTTTATTAAGTAAATGATTTAATCCTTATAGTGTACTAAATAACTGTTCCGTTATATATTTGTAACACAGCGATTAGCGTAACGCTAGCTCGCTTAATATCGACCACGGCTAATTTTATTATTTACACAAAGCGTTTAAGCGAAAAGCGGCTAATTTTATTAGGAACACTAAAACATATGATGGTGTATATGTTTGGGATTTAAAATACTGTTGAGTTATATAACATCATAATGTATATACATTAGCTCAGAGGGCAGTAGCTTATTTCAAAGTTAGATTTTATCAAATTTGATTTTAAGAAATAACTGCATGAAAGAAGCTTTATGAATTGTTAGCAAAAATGTTGTTTTGTTATTTTGTAGTTTCACTGCTTGTCATTGATGCTAGACTACTTTTTTTCTTATCTCAGAAATAAGAGAGTCAGTGAGTTGTTGCCATTTTATGGTAAAATTGTTGTCATGGATACAATCAGCTGTAGCCAACAGATGTGAGTGATGACACTGCACAGCTTTGTAGTGTGGATGAATATATTTCATTAATGTATTAATATTTACAATGTTTATCTTGACGCAAAATTGTATGCATCAAATATTTTTTGATATGTTTAGGTATGTCTGTTAATGTTAATATTATTATTTTTTTTTTGTTGTTGTTGTTGTTAAGAAAAAGGGCAAGACATGGGTTCTTGTTGAATGGAGGGAAGAGCCACCCACTCACGACACTGTTCCTTAAAAAGGACATACTGAAAAATCATTTTGAACTTGGAGATGTAGTGGATGTGGCCTGTGAGGAGAAAAGTTCTCCAGCCACGATTATAGAAATAGATGGTAAAAAAAAAAGTACACCAAGATGATAGTAGATAGTAGATGTGTTTCCTACTTTGAGGATTTTTTTTTTTTTTTTTTTCTCAACAAGAAAACCCTCAGGAGGAGGATGCTCAGACGAGAGGGGAAAAGAAAATAGCCAAGTGCTGAAAAAAACATGGTGAAGATACTTACATTCTTTAAGGGAGGAGAATCGGGCAATAAGGGCAATGCCTATATCTGTGCAACAAGTATTCTTTTTTTTAGATCTGTTTCTCTGTCTATCCATCTACATATCAGTTTGTCTGTAAACGTGAATGTCTGCCAGTAATGATTTTGAAATGATTTTGAATTTCCAAGGCTTGAAACGATGAACTGGGACACTCTGACAAATCCTAAACCACAAGACAAGCCAGAATCATGTCCCTGAGAAGGAAATAAAACATAATTATTTGTCTGTATGGATGCATCCATATGTAGTCGATGTTACATGCTTTTAATTTTAGTGTCTTAACCGAGAGGGAAAAAAAAGGGCCTAAGAATTAGTCGTACTGTCCTGGCGTCTTGTGAACGGGGTGGTGCATCATGTTCTGCTATGGTAAAAGATCTGGCGGAGGCAGTGTTTGGGATGGTATCGTTGATCTTGATTGAGTAAAATTTCCTCCTCCTTTTCTTTTGGCACAAAAATTCAGGTTGCAGTTAGAGTGCAGGAAAATAGTTGTAGATACTACCTTCTTTCATACTCAAGCACACTAAAAAAATAAAAACTGGTAAAGGCCATTTGTTTGTACACCCCAGCTGACTGTTTAGTATATGCACAAACATTAACAGATATTTTCCTTTCTTTTTCAATCAGAATGCATCGTTCATGTACGTGTGTACCATACCCTTAACGTCCCATAGTCACACATGACTTGTTCTTCACAATGGTAAAATTGTTCTGCCTGTTCTCAGTATTCTCTCTCTCTCTCTTTTTGGTAGTCGTTTTGCTTTTTTTTGCCAAACATTTTAATACTCTTTATACTTTAAAAGAAAAGAACGTCTATATTTATTACTGAAAATGATCTCATTCTATAAATCTACTACTTCTACTATTTACATGTTGCCTTCTGTGTATTGTTTGGCAGACTTACCTTTCACTGCAAGGTAAGCGTGATGAACAGATAGTTAAAGTAGCTCTGTAGCTTTGTCTATACGACACCGTGTTCTCCGCGATTAGGCTTTCCAGGTGGAAAAGGTGCGATTTGCACTTTGGCTTGGAAACTTTACAGATCGCATCAGTCATTATGCGAATCAGTGCATAAAATGATTCATTCGTGAAAATACTTTGCTTTTGTGGTGAAGTTATTTCCCCTGTATGTATCCTGCAGGATACAAATACTCGCCATGTCATGTAGAATTTCAGATCTATCCTGCACAATAGTCCTGCAGGAAGTGTGTGTTTTTAAATAGACATGCAGGACATAATTCCTGGAGGATATAATTCCTGCATATCATTTTTTTCCTTCATAGAATTCCTGCAGGTATTTCTACACGATGAGCTGAAAATCCTGTATGATATCTGCATAATATTCCTGCAGGATTCCTGTAGGTTTTTTATTTATTTATTTTTTTTTATTATTAAATAAGGATTCTTACAAGTAGCTGTACGAGATTTCCTAGATGAGCACCATGTTGGTGCATTGGTTTCAATGCATCCCTAATGCTAATATTATTAGTTAGTTGAAGCGAAGTTGTTCTGTGCTAATAATTGGATTTCTGTCAGATTTCCATTATTGGGCCTTTGAGCAATGCCATTAATCCGTAACTCATCAGCTAGATATACAGCATTTTTTATTTAGTCACAATTTATAGGACTCTTTGGATAAAAGAATGTGCAGAAGTCAGCATTTGCGTTCCAAATTAAATGTCTGCAAACGTGAACACGAGGTTCTTCCATCTCTGTCCTGCATAAACAGAAATCTTCCACTAAACACTTCGATATCCAGGGTGAAGCACTCGTTTGGGACCCATCCCGACTGCGCTCCCTCTCAAGATTCGATACAGGGAAATAAAACCTCTCCTGTTAGCCTGCACATATACACTCATAAAAGTTGTAATAAAAGCGCTCTCTGGAGATTTGATGCAGAGCTCCTGTGAGGCTGTGAACGGAAGCGGCATTAAAAGCTTTATTGCACGTGTCAGATTCAAATGAGGACTTTCTACTGTGTTTCAGGCTTAATTGGGTTTGCTCAGATGTGTTTCGATCCTCCTGTAGCGGCCCGTGTAATCGGGTAAAATCGGCAAATAGGAGCTAAAACTCTTGCTGAGGGGGAAATAAAGCCAGCCGTGGTTTTGAAAATAAGATGAGAGGAAGGCAGGACATTTAGATTATGTCTAGTAATGAACTGGCATCAGGGGAAAGGGCTAGTCCCAAAACACATTCCCCAAACTCTCTCTCACACTCTCTCTCACACACACACACACACACACACAGCTTAATGTCATTAAGGCAAAATAACTCGTCACACTAGTTTTTTTTCCCCTCT